>PVKE010004532.1:0-64169 GCA_004027555.1 Craseonycteris thonglongyai | reverse complement strand
TCCTTTTGGATTTGGGGCTGTAATTTTTTCCACAGGTTAGGGAAATTTTCATCCACTATTTGTTTTAGTAGACTCTGAGAAGATTTCATCTCGCTTCCTCCTGGTACCCCTATTATTCTAATATTGTTCTTTCTGATGGAGTCAGAAAGTTCTTGTAGGGCTCTTTCATTTCTCTTGATTTTCCTTTCCCTTTCTTCTTCCCTCTGTGACATTTCCATGTTTATATCTTCAATTTCACTCATCCTTTCCTCTAGCTGGTCAGCCCTGTTTCCTATGCTGGTCAGTTCTTTTTACAGCTCTCCCATGATTCCTTTCATTTCAAGGAGTTCCTTTTGATTCGGCTCTAGCTTCTCAATTTTGTTGGTAAAGTACTCATTTTGCTCAGAAATTTCTTGTTGAGGTCATTTAACTGTGTCTGGGTACTTTGCCAGCATTGAGTGAGCTCTCTGAGTGTCTTGATTAATACAGCCCTGAATTCTGTTTCACTTAGATTTGATTCCAAGTGTGCAAGGTCCTTGAATAAAGACTGCCCCTGACCTTCTGGAGGGGGCTTTGGATTCTGAGGTGTGCATTGTGTTTGATGTGGTTCTTTTTGCTTTACGCATTTGTCTGTTTTTCCTCTGGGGGTTTGCTGATCAGATGGGCTTCTCTTTATTTTTTCTTTTGTACTCAGTTGTGGGAGAAGGAGATTTTGGGAGAGAGTTGGGGGAAGCAGACAGCTTCTGTGTCCTGGGGCACTTCAGGTTGCTGTCTTAGCTGTTAGATAGCAGGGTAGTAAAGGTGTGATCAGGGGTGGGGGCATGTGAGTAGGAGCTAGGGCGGGCCTGAGACACAATAGCAGATTCCTCTTTCAGCAGGAGGGCTGGTGGTTCAGTGCGGGCCGGGCACAGGATCTCTGGTCTTTCTCTCCTCCACCTGGCTGCCCCTCCTTCAATTGTATTTGTAAGCCACGCCCACAGGGCAGCACTTGGATGGGCTGGGGCTTGGCAGAGGCCCCGGTAGGCCGCGCAGTCCCGCGCGCAGGCAATGACCCCATGTCAACCCGGTTAGCAGCCCAGTTGCTCACGCAGGCTTCAACGCCACAGAGGCCCGGTGGGCGGGACGACAAAAGTCCTGCTATGTGCTGGTGAGCAGGCAGCAGCGGCACAGGAGCCCGGTGGGCAGGACACCGAAAGCCAGTCTTGCACGCAGGCAGTGGCGCTGCAATGGCCTGGTGAACAGGACGCCAAAAGCCCGGTAGCGTGCTGGCGAGCAGGCAGCGGTGCCAGGGCGGGCCCGGTGGGCGGGGCGCCGAAAGCCCTGTGCGTACAGGCTATAGCTCGGGCAGCAGCCGCTCTAGGCCCCCGGCTCTGCTGAGACCGCCGGATTCACTCTAAGCACGTCCAATGCAGCTATGCCCACTCAAGCCCCAGCCCTCACTCCAAGAGCCCTGTCCTCAGAAGGTGCTCCTTCACAGTCAATCTCCTCCGTAAATCAGGGGTGCTGAGCTGTTGTGGGCTGGTGCCCTGCTCTCACCCTGCCCTCCGGGAAGTGCAGCCGCCCTGCTCCACAGTCCCTGTTCCACTTTAGGCTCTGTGATCTGATTAGGGCACTGTGTGCTGTCCCTTGAGTTCGGATGTGAAATTGTCCACAGTCTTGTGGGGATTCCACGCTCCCTAGGTCTCGGCTTCCAGCCCGCCCTCGATCCAGCTCCACTTTGACCGTAGTCCCCCAACCCCCCTTTGTTTTTGCCCGCCCCGGGCCGCGCTCCGAGTCTCTGTCCCTGAACCGCTGCTTCCCTTTCCCTTTCCCAGTCTGCCCTTTTTTCTCTAACCTTTGGGTGTTGTTCTGCATTGTGTGGTTCTCTTAGTTGAGGTTTCTTCTCAGGGTTTCCCCTGTGGATTCCCCTCTGTTCACAAGGCCCTTCCCAGGCCGTTATTGGCGTTCTCCTCTCATGCTGCCATCTTTGATCTCCCAAATCTTTTTCTTAAAAGATTTATTGTTTTATTGTTTGAGAGAAGTTGAAAAAGAGAGACAGAGAGAGAGAAAAGGGAGAGGGCCCAGAACAGTCTCTATAGTTGTAGATTATTAGTTGTGACATGATTTTATGCTACACAGGTGGATGTGGGGCTTTGTGGGACAGGAATCAAACTGGGGGCCTCCACATGGGAGGCAAGAACCTTCATTACAGGGCTTGGTGGTTACCAGTGATGCCACAGTTCAGCATGTGGGTTTGCACAGGTTGCGGCTGGGATTTGATACCTGGACTTTGTGGTTGCAAAGCAAGTACTCAACCTGCTGAGCTATCAGCAACTCTTAATGCTTATCATCTTTAAAAAACACAATAGCAATACTAGTAGATCTCAGCAATATAAATATTTTTTTAATTATAAAAAATGACACTTAATTTTTTTCTTTGTCATATTGCCAAAATATTTATGTCTTCATTTGTTGTGAGGTATGCATAATACACATTTATAATATCTCTATAAAAATAGAAGGTGTGAAATATAGAGGTAGACGTGTAATAACTAGTCAAGAGAACGCATTTTGAATATGTCAAAATAAAATTAGATTGAATAAAACTTCTCAAATCTGCAAGTTTAAAATAGTAACAGTTAGGAATTCTAGGATAGCACAGCAGGTTGAGTGCTTGCCTTGCAACTGGGAGGTCTGGGGATCAAATCCTGGCCCCAGTTCATGCAAACCCATATGCTGAACTGCAACATGACTGTTAATCACTGGGATGGCAGTGAAAGACCCCTAGTTTGGTTCCCATTCTGCATGTCCCCACATCCACCTGTGTGGAATGAAACTATGTCACAACTAATGATGTACAATCATAGAAACTGCTCTGGACCTTCCTCCCTTCTTGCTCTCTCTTCCATTTCTCTCTCGCTCTCTCTCTCTCTCTCTCTCTTTCTCTTTCACACACACACACACACACACACACACACACACACACACACCTCTGTCAAACAATAAAATAAAACTTTAAAAAAATAAAATAAAATAGTAAGATTTAGCATTCTTAACTGAAACTATAACAACAAAAAACTATTGAGTTTATGATGAGACTGTATTATAAAGTTAATTATAAATAAAATTATTTTTAGTTTGAACACCTGTTTTTAGGTTATTTTTCAACATGGTAAAGAATACATGGTATTCACATTGAAAATACTTTTCTCACAAACTTGTGAATGAAATAATTTACTGAGAGTTAAGTAATATAATCTAGACAAAATGAATAAAGTGCTCATCAGTCAAAACTTGACTGGAAGTGGTAACATACATACTGAAAGTATTTATTAATCACAATTGAGAAAGAAAATTAAAGTAACAAACCTAGAAATTATGCAACTAGGTGTTTCCATTATGTAAACACCTCTTTTGTGAATATGGATGTATCAGTTTATCAAAGCCTGATATTATTCTACATTTTAGTAATATACTAAAATTATCTTGTTTTGAATCCAAGCTGACCAAACAGTTGTTCTATGTAGCTTATTAACTAGTAAAAACCTTAAAACTGTCAGCTTGTCATAAACACCACTCAAAATATTTCATTAACAACTAGTTTTCTATATCAGTCTCTGTGAGCTTGATCGGATGAGACTGTCTTTAAGTAACTGAACTCTCAGTATATGACAACTTAAGTTTTTGATTTTGCAAAGATAAAGGCCAACCCATAAACTGTGTTAGAATCACCAAGGCAATGTCCAACCCATGTTATTTCTTGGGAGTCATCCAAGTATTTTCCTGGCCATTCTCTGACCTTGAAGCTTCTCAGTTTCTTTGAAACTTCTGAGTTATGTCAGATATTTTTTCCATTAAATTCCATAGTGTAAATTAAGTACTGTGTAATTATTCTCAGAAGAAACAGAAAACAGAATTTTCGCCTCCAAGAGGTTTAAAACACAGATTTATAAACTTTAGCTATAAGCTACAAACATAAATAATAACAATATTTTGTTATAGTAAGATGTAATACCCAATTAAAATTAGTACACTTGGGGAAGCCGGGATGGCTCAGTGGGTTAAGTGCTCACTTTGCAGCGCCGGGGACCGAGGATCGAATCCCGGCCCCGGCCCGTGCGGAACCACATGCTGAACTGGGAGCTCCCCCAGTTCAGTTCTCTCTCTGTCTCTGTCTCTGTATTTCTCTCTCTCTCTCTCTCTCTCTCTCTCTCTGTCAAAATAAATAAATAAAAAAAAATGTATTTTAAAAAATAAATAAATAAAAATAAAATTAGTACTCTTTAGTTTAATTATGGGAGTTTTAAGAGGGTACCCAATTGTGGAGAGATCAAAGACTGGGGTGTTCAATTACATAAGACTTTCTGGATGTAGAAAATTATTGTTTGGGATACCAGAATAGCTCAGCAAATTGATCACTTGCCTTGCAACTGCGAGGTCCAGGGATCAAATCCTGGCCCCAAATTTTGCAAGCTCAAATGCTGAACTGCGGCACAATTGGTAACCACTGGGATGGTGGCAAAAGTTCTTACCTTCCATGGGGGAGGCCCCAGTTTGGTTCCTACCCTGCACAGCCCCACATCCACCTGCATGGAATAAAATCATATCACAACTAATGATGTACTCCTATGGAGACTGCTCTGGGACCTCCCCCTTCTCTCTCTCTCTCTCTCTCTCTCTCTCTCTCTCTCTCTCACCTTCTCCCAAACAATAAAATAAATCCTAAAAAAATAATAATAATAGGAAAAGAAAAGTAATTGACAGTTTGGGCCTGACTTATCAATAAAAATTGTATTACAAGAGGAAGATATAGGGAAGGGATTATCATATGGACTATTCATAAGAATTTCCATTTAAATTTCCAGTTTTTAGCCTTAAAGATTATGGTTTAAGAGGTATATCAGTTTTCTGTTGCTTTCAAAAATTACCACAAATGTATCATTTTGCAACAACACAAATTTTTGTCTCATAAACTTGTAGATCAGGGATATAACTTCTCCTCAGTTATAGGTTATTTTAAGACTCAAATCAAGGTATTTCCCACCTGGATCTTATCTATTGAGTGAAAGGGAAATCCATTTTCAAGTTTATTCAGGTTGTTGGCAGAACTCATTTCCTTGTGTCTATAGCACCAAGTCCCTGTTTCCTTGGGGCTGTTGGCTAGGGATTGTTCTCCATCTCCTTGTTCATGGCCTCCTTTCTGTTCAGTGCCAGCAATTGAGTCCTTTTCACCTTTCTTATCATTTTTACCTCCCCTTCCACCTCAACTCTCTGCCCTTACCTGAAAAAAACTCTCTGCTCACGTGATTAGAATACATCCACCAGGATAATCTCTCTATTTTAAGGATCTGTAACCTTAATTACATCTGCAAAATCTCTTTTTTCATGTACTGGAACATATTAATGGATTCCCCAGATCAGAACATGGATATCTTTAGGGAGTCATTATTTGGTTTACTGTAAGATGACCAGACGTCCTGCTTTTGGCGGGACAGTCCCGCTTTTTAACAATTTGTCCCGCGGCGTTTTAAAAAAGTCCCGATTTTTGGAAAGAATGCTCGACAAGCTAGGGAACGGTGGGAGATAGACCAAATTTTTAATCAAGAACCCCCTCCCCCCTGGTCAATGGCGTTCCACTTTACCAATGTTAAAATCTGATCACCTTAGTTTACTGTGGTAAGTGACTGATCTCACACTTTGAGAAATGCTGGTGTCAAGTCAAACATGGGGGAAGATATATCATTTTTGCCTGGTTGGAAAAAAGTTGTTTGTTTTTTTACATAGCTCAATGTGTGAAAATAATCTCACTGAACTCACATCTACATTTGACACAGTTTGAAATTGTTTCAGAGAATATTGAGATTGTTACTGTTTGTAAAATTCTTAATATCATCTGTTTCCATTCAACAATATGATTTGACTGAGTTGAATTTTAGAGATTTTTGTGATAAGAATACTGTGTTTGTCTTTATAACTCATTTTCTAACCTTTTAAAATTTATGTTTAAATTTATATACAATTCAATCTTTGTCATGAAGTAATATAAATATGACAAATGAATCATGATACAGAAGCATTCCATCATTCACATATACAAAGAAAAGTTCTTCATACTTCTCTTGTGCAAACATTTTATCCCTAGCCCTAACCCCTAAACAAGGGGTGTCAAACTGGTGGCCTGCAGGCCGCATGTGGCCCCTGAGGTAATTTTTTGTGGCCCACGATGCTCTGAAATAAAATGAAAATAGAAAAAAATGTTATGAAGAAAATAGTGCTGAGGGGAGACCGAGGCAATACCGTACACACAATTCCCTCATTAACCCTTTAACTACTGAAGATGAGTACATACGTGGCCCAGTGCCTTTCCTGGGGGCCTGTGGGCGTGTATAAACACGCTGACTCAGTTCCGGCGACGTTTGTGAATGTGATGTGGCCCGCGTGAGTCTTACCTGTTGCAACAAATGGCCTGTGTTTTAATTGAGTTTGACACCCCTGCCCTAAACCATTGACCTGTCATTTATCCCTACAGTTCTCCCTTTTTCAAAAACGTCATAGAAATCTAATCATACAGTATGTAATCCTTTTGAGTTTAGCTTATGTCACTTAACATAACACATTTGATTGAGATTCATCCCCATTGCTGCATCTATGAATATTTCGTTTCAGTTTATAATTTCTTAACTTTTGACTGAAATGGGCAATAATTATAATCTAAATATTTTTTATAATTAAGTTACCCACAATGATTCTCTTTCACTAGGTACATTCAAGAACTGTTTTTTTCATAATGCTAAAGTTCTGAATTTTGTGTGTTTTTGTTTGTTTATTTGTTTTTAGTGAAAATCATACACAACTCATTTTGAGATAAGAATGACTTTATGAGTGTGTGAGGCACCTGTGGTTCTGAAAGTCTGCTTAATGCAAGTTTTTAATGTTGAACCAAAAAGGTGAACATTGCATTATTTTGAGGAAAAAGATTAGATTTAGAGATATGCTTACATCTCAACAGTCTAATATAATGGACACAAATATTGTCGCAGATAGTCCAAAAAACAGTTTAGTTGGATTTGATGCCTTATCTATGAGTTTTACTCATGTGAAAATTAACATTTTATTTATGCTAACATTAAAATTATTTTTAATTCCTGAATGTACAACAGTTTGAGGTAGGACAGAGCAGCTGAAAAGTACGTAGGGTGGCAGGAAGAAAGTACTTTAAATGATATGAGGGCTGTCCAGAAAGTGTCCAGCCAAGTAACCATTCTTGTTATATTGACAATGGCTGGATTTTGTGTGTGTGTGTGTGTGTGTGTGTGTGTGTGTGCGTGTGCGTGTGCGTGTGCGTGTGCATGTGCGTGTGCGTGTGCGTGTGTATGTGTGTGTGGAAAGCCAGCATATTGGTCTATGGATATTCAGCAAAGTGAATAAGCCACAATTTGGTAAATGAGATTTGAACAGATGTGGATTTGTCCTTCTTAGAATTCATCATTCCAAGTCCTACACACTGTAAGTAAATAGCTACTGAGCAGGAAACTGGAAGCTTAACCTTTTCTGTCTCTTCAACGTCAGCATCTCAGTCACAGCTTAAAAAGTAGACAGTTCCATAAGTCAGTTCTACAGCTAACAGAGTCATTAATCAAGCCCTTTAAATAAGGGCTTGTTCATTGTACTCTGCTGGGGATTATATAGTGCTTTCCATGTACTATACCTCAGAGTGTTTTACTAAGCAGGGAAGTACTTTGGAGATATGAGGTGAATATGAAACTCACAGAACTGCAGCAAAAACTGAAGCACTAAGAATGATTTGTAAATCAGAAATCTGCCACATGTTTGATGCTTGACATCTGTAAGTAGTGGAGAGCAAAATACATTGTTTATTTTCCAACAAATTTGAAGAAAATTTTTGAAAGAGTATATTTGCATAAAGAAGTTTGTTTGAGAATGAAAATCTTCCAAGGACACGGAAGGATACACTTTAGGATTCAGTAGTACAGATAAAACTTTGGATGTTTAACTGCATTTACTGAAGAAGCATAGGAGTTTCAGATAAACACCAGGCAGTGTAGCTGCTGCGTTGTAGATTGGTGCTGTTTTGTAGAGATTGGCATGGACCTCATCAAAAATACTGGAAAGGGTTATCTATGATACTTTCATGGCTCACTCACCGGCTTCTCTGTTCTTCCATGGCCCTTTTTAAATAATTTTCTTCCCATCATTATGCTGAATTAAAATTTACCTGTTTAAATTTCTGTTTGTTCCCACTAGTCTGTGGCTTCTGTATAACCGACATTATGTTTTTACTCACCTGTACACCCCAGAACCTAGCACAGGGCACAGTGCATGAAACACCCTGGATTAGGTGAGCTATAGGGGTGAAGGATCAGTATGTAAAGGTCAGTTTGTGTTAGGGAATGCACTCAAATAGGAACCTGGGTAAATAAACATATTCTTAGATGGACAAGTATCTCAGAAAATTGCTTCAGAATACCTAAATGATGGGTTAATTAAAATTTTTTAATTGGCTTCATTTTGTTGACTAGTGGGTATACTCTTGAGTTCTAAAAAATAAATCTTTCTGTATCAGAATTCAACAGAAAAAAGAGTAACAGTGAGGGATAAGGATTAAGATATTTTACTTGGCATATCATTCTGTTTATTTAATTTGACTTTAGTGTTCTGAGGTAATATTTTATAGATTTTTAAATACAGGTTTTATACATTTTTTTAAAGTACGTGCTTTTCAGCTGTTACTGAGAACTTTAGGGTTCTACTCGCTTAGCAAATTTAAATTATACACTATTGTGTCATCAGCTTTATTCATCTTATAGCTGAAAGTTTGTACACTTTTACCAACCTCTTCTATTTTTTTCACTACCACCTTTCAGGACCTGGAAACTTCTTTCCAACTTTATGAGCTTGATTTTTGCCACTGTCCCCTGGATTTTACATTTAAGTGATACCTTGCAGTAGTTGCCTCTCTCTGTCTTCTTTATTGTACTAGGTGTAATGCCTTCTAGCTTCATTCATATTGCTGCAAATAACAGGACTTCCTTCTTTTTTAGGCTGAATATATATACCACTGTATATATATAATTTTCTTAATTTATTCTTCCAATGATGGCATGTAGGTTTTTCCCATATTTTTGCTATTGTGAATAATGCTACAATGAACAAGGGAGAACAAAAATCTCTTTGATATAATGTTGTGACAATTAACTTTTGAACTTGCCATTGTGTACTTCCTTACGTTGGCAGCACTGTACAAACAACTTGGTAAGGTTTCAGACCCTGGGTATATCAGTGTCTCATAGCTGTGGTTGTGAGAACATGTGGCAGTGTCTTGCTGAGTGGTGTTCATCATTGTTGTTGTGTGTTATTATGAAAATGTTGGAGCTTCAATTAGAGTAATGAACAAATATTAAATTTCTTATTAAACTTGGCAAGAGTGTAAGTGAAATCAGGGACATGTTAGTCCAAGTTTATGGGGAAACAGCAGTGTACAAATAAATTGTTTTATGAAGGGAGAGAAAGCGTCACTGATGATGAGAGGTCAGGAAAGCCAGTAACAAGCAGAACTGATGAAAACATTGCAAAAATTAGTCGAGTTGTGCATCAAAATCATCAGCTGACTATGAGAAGCATAGCAGACCAGATCAACATTGATAAACAGAAAAATTTATCTAAAAATTCTGGCATGAGAAAGGCGTGTGCAAAAATGGTCCCAAAGGAGCTCACCAATGAACAAAAGCAAGAGAGTCAGTTTTCTGAGACCTTTTGGAGAGGCAGGATAATCTTTTGGGCTGTGTTATCACTGATGAAGAAACTTGCCTGTACCAATACAACCCTGAAATGAAGCATCAAAGTGCACAATGAAAGACAGTTAATTCCCCATGACCAAAATGTTCTGTTAGTCCAAATCAAGAGTTGAAACAATGTTGCTCACCTTTTTTGATATCAGAGGGATTGTTCATTATGAATTTATACCACCTGGACAAACAATCCACTATTTGACTATTTGAAAGTGCTGAAAAGCTGTATGAAGATATTAGATGACAGCAACCTGAACTTTTTGTCAAAAACATGGCAATGCACCAGCTCACATGGCACTGTCTATGAAGGAGAGCCAATAATAAAATAACTGTATTGGAAAACCCTTCCTACTCACCTTATCTAGTGCCCAGTGACTTTTTCTTTACCCAAAGATAAAGGAAATATTGGAAGGAAGGCATTTTAATGACATTCAAGATACCAGGGGTAATAAAATGACAGTTCTGATGATCATTCCAGAAAAATAGTCCCAAAATTGCTTTGAAGGGTGGAGTGGGTACTGGCATCTGTGCATAGAATTCCAAGGGGATTACATCAAAGGTGACTGTAGTGATATTCAGCAATGAGGTACATAACACTTTTTTCTAGTCTGTGTTCATGAACTTAATTGTCAGACCTCGTATATACCCTGATGTGGGATTGCTAGATCATATGGTAATTCTACTTTAATTTTTTGAGGAACTGCCATACTGTTATACATAGTTGCTGTACAATTTTATATGTCATCAGTCTTATACAAGGATTACCTTTCTTCTGCATCCTTGCCAGCATTTATCTCTTGTCTCTTTGATCACACCTATCCTAGCAGTTGTGGGCACATATCTGATTGGGGTTTTCATTTGCATTTTCTTGATCATTAGTGATGTGTGGTATCTTTTCATGTAACTGTTGGCTATTTGTGTGTCTTATTTGGGAAAATACCTAGTTAGGTCCTTTGCTCATTTTTTAAATTGTGTGTGTGTGTGCGCGCGCGCGCGCGTGTGTGCATGCGCGCGTGCGGTATTATTGAGTTCTATGAGTTCTTTTTATGTTATGGATATTAACACCTTATCTGATAAGTGGTTTGCAAATATTTTCTCCAATTTCATAAACGCCTTTTCATTTTGTCAATGGTTTCCTTTGCTGAGCAGAAGCCTTTTATTTTTATGTAGTTCCACTTATTTATTTTTGCTTTTGTAGCCTTTGCTTTTGATGTCAAATTTAAAAATGTTATCACTGAGACTGATGTCAAAGAGATTAGGTCTCTGATTTTTTTCAAGGAGTTTTATAGCTTCAGGTCTTATGTTCAAATCAGAAATTCACTTTGGAATTCATTTTGTTCTTGGTATAAGAACCATGCTCTTGCATATGGCTGTTCAGTTTTTCCAACATCATTTATTAAAGACACAACCCTTCTCCCGTTGTATATTCTTGGCTTTTTTGTTGTGAATTAATTGGCCGTATACACATGGGTTTATTTCTGGGCCCTTTGTTCTGTTCCATTAATCTCTGTTTCTGTTTTTTATTCCAATACCACACTGTTTTGAATACTATAGCTTTGCAACATAGTTTGAAACCAGGGAGTGTGATACCTTCCACTTTGTTTGTGTTTCTTAAGATTGCTTTGGCTACTCCTGGCCTATTGTGGTTCCATATAAAATTTAGGATTATTCATTCTAGTTCTATGAAAAATGGCATAGGAATTGCATTGAATCTGGAAGTTGCTTTGGATAGTATGGTCATTTTAATTACATTAATTCCTGTAATCCGTAAACACAGAATATCTTTCTGTTTATGTCTTTTTAAAATTCTTCTACCTGTGTCTTATAGTTTTTCATGTATAGATTGATTGTTCACCTCCTTAATTGAATTTATTCTTAAGTATGTTGTTCTTTTGATGTTATAGTAAATGAGATTGTTTTTAAGCTTCTCTTTGTGGTAGTTTATTGTTAGTATCTAGTAATTTAACTGATTTTATATATTTTGTATACTGTCACTTTACTGAATTCGTTTGTTAGTCTTAGTGGTTTTTTGGCAGAATCTTTAGGGTTTTTTTAAAATATATAATATGTCAACTGCAAAGAGAAATGTATTTACATTTTTTCACTCTAATTTGGATGCCTTTACTTTTTTTTTTTTTTCTCAATTATTCTGCCTAGAACTTTCAGTAACTACTATGTTCAATTAAAATGGTGAAAATGGGCCTCACAGTCTTGTTCATGATCTTAAAGTCAGTTTCAACTTGCCATCATTGAGTACGGTGTTAGCTATGGGCTTGTTATATATGACCTTTATTATGTTGAGGTACACTTTCTCTAAAATTAAGAGATTTATTGAATGGTATTGACTTACTCAATTAAGGAGCCTAAGTAGGCAAGTCTGAAATCAATAGAGTAGGCCATGAAAGGGAAAGCTGGAACTGTCAAGCACAGGCTGAAACTGCTATCTCTAGGTGGTTGTTTTGTTTTCAGGGAAGCCTCAGGTCTGCTTTTAGAACTTTTCAACTGATTGAATCAGGATACTAGGATTGTCTAGGATAATCTTCCTTACTTTAAAATCAACTGATTATGTGCTTAAATAACATGTACAAAATGCCCCAGAGCAGCAATAAGATTAGATATTGATTGAATAACAGTAATGTAGCCTAGTCAGTTTCACACAATGTCTGCCTCTCTCTCTCATAATTATTCCAACTAAAACATCTTTAAAATGACTAAATATTTGTGTTCTAGCTTATTTACAAATATAAGTTCTTTTTAAATATCAATAGAATATAGTGCCTTTGGATGTGGCAAGGGAGATATTTTGTTCCTGAATGGAAACTATTTATAGAAATAAATTATTTTTAAATAAACCAATAAATTAAACACAGTCTTAATGAAAATATCTATTAGGTAATTGTTTAAATTGTCAAAATGATGATAAAGTTTATCAGGAGCAGTAAAGCATGTCAAATGTTATGTATTTTAGGAAAGAAGAGAAGGCAGGAAAAAAGAAGTAAGCTTATTTGTAATAAGAGACTTAAAATTTGCTTGTATTCTGAATCAATCAGTAGTTAAAGATCTATATTGTTTTCTTAAGGAAGCAATCAAATATGTGGACAAAATTTTAGCCTAGGTATATTAATTGAAATTTTATTTCTAAAAAACAAACAGACTTCTCAATCTTATATTTTAAAAAATTAAACTGATTAAATGATTTTTGGTACATATAAATAATATGCAGCCATTAAAATCATGTTGTAGAAAATACTTTGGGAAACCGGGATGACTCAGTGGGTTAAGTGCTCACTTTGCAGCCCTGGGGACTGAGTATCGAATCCTGGCCCCGGCCCATGCGGACACATATGCTGAACTGTGGTGTACCTACCGCCCAGTTCAGTTCTCACTGGGGTGAGACCCCTGCCCAGTTCCTGCCCTGTGCAGCCCCATGCCCACCTGTAGAATGAAACTATGTGGAAAAAACAATGATGTGCAACTATGAAGACTGTTCTGGGCCCTCCCCCTTATCTCTGTGCCTGTCTCTGTATCTCTCTCTTTCTCTCTGTCAAAAACAATAAAAATAAATCTTTAAAAAAGTGAAAATACTTATGACATGTAAATATATTTAAGATAGATTATTACATGAATACAAGTAAGGTGTAAAGCAAATTGTTTCATTATAAAAATAAACAGGTATATTTCCTCTTCTGTTATAAAAAAAGGTAATTGTGATTCTGAGAAAACTTCACGATGTCAAAAAATTTTTTTTTAACTATTTTAATACTGAAATAAAGTAGAGGCTGTTTAAAAGTTTTTTACTTAAAACTAAGTTATATATTTTACAGAATTTTGGTAAGAAACGTGAATTTTATATAACTACTAACTGTTTAGATGGGAAAAAAAATATTGATTAGATTCAGCCCCTGTTTAACATTAGAGGCTTTTCTTCCCTAAAATCACCATCACTGACTAGCACAGCCATTCTTACTTCTATCACTTTTAGGTCTCATACTTAAAATAAACAAAACAAGAAGCCTCACAGACAAACTTGTCATAATTCTTGGTAGTATCTTAATGCAAATGATGGTGCCTAAACAACTGATTATTCTAAATCCAAATCATTTGGGTAAGTATTTATACCTTGCAAACTCACTGAAAGGAAAATAAATTCAGGTTTTAATGGTAGTTATCTCTGGGTGATAGTTATTTTATTTTACTAATATCTGTTTTTTAAATTTTCAGCAGAGATATTGGATTTCTTTTTTTATTCTTAAAATACATGTAAATTTAGTAAAAATCTTTGCTTTGTCAGATATTAAATATATCCAAAATCTCCAATCATTAACTGTGATTCCAGGAATACACATGAAGATAAATTGCGACTAAATAAAAAGTCAAAAGTTAATATATGATAAAAACTCACTTCAATTCAGTGGGAAAAGGGTGAAACATTAAAATTTTTTTGTTTGAACAAATTAATAACTGTTTTTAAACAAAATAAGTAAAAGGAGATCTCTATATCCACCAAAATTTTATTTGAATTGATAAATTGATTTAGTAAATAGTATACAAAGTTAGTAATCATAAATCAGTGCATTTCTGTTCACCAATAACAAACTATCAGAAAGAGAAATTAAGAAAACAATCCCTTTTACAATTGCACCTAAAATAAATGAACAAAACACCTAAGAATAAGTTTACTCAAAGAGGTAAAAGACCTCTACTCAAAAGATTATAAGACCTTAAGGAAATAAATTAATGAAGATGCAAATAAATGAAAGAATATACCATGCTCATGTATAGAAAAATTATGAGTAACTTCTTCAAAATGTCCATACTACCCAAAGCAATCAATAGATTCAATGTAACCACTATCAAAATACCAATGGCATTTTACACAGAACTAGAACAAATAATCTTAAAATTTATGTGGAACCACAAACAGCCCTGAATAGCCAGAACAATCTTGAGAAACAGGAACAAAATTAGAGGTATCACCCTGCCTGACATCAAACCATGCTAAGACTATAGAAATAAACAACAAAACAAGATACTGGCACAAAAACAGACACATAGATCAATGTAACAAAATATACCATACAGACATAGACACACACCTATATGGACATTTAATCTATGACAAAAAAAACCCCAAGAATATACAGTACAGTAGGAGTAAAGACAGTCTATTCAGTTGGGAAAACTGAATAGATGCATGCAAAAACAAACAAACAAACAAAAAAAACTTGCCCACCTTCTTACACCATATATAAAAATAAACTTGAAGTGGATTTAAGACTTACATGTAAGATCCAAAACCATAAAACTGGAAGTAAACATAGGAAATAAACTCTGACATTGCTCTTAGTAAATTTTTTGTCCCCTGATATATCTATTTGGACAAGGGAAACAAAAGAAAAAAATAAACACGTGGAATTACATCAAACTAAAAAGTTTTTTTACAGCAAAAGAAATTATGAACAAAATGAAAAGACAACCTACTGAAAGGGGGGAGATACTTCCCAATGATACATCTTATAATGGGTTAATATCCAAAAATTATAAAAAACTCATACCATTCAACATCCCCCAAAACAAACTATCTAATTAAAAATGAGCAGAGGATCTGACCAAAAGACATGGAAATATGCTCAACATCACTAATCATCAGAGAAATGCAAATTGAAACCACCACAGTGAGATACTACTGCACACCTGATAGAATGGCTCTGATCAATAAATCAACGAACAATGAGTGTTGAAGTAAAGGGAAGCCTTGTGCACTATTAGTGAGATCACAGATTGGTATAGCCATTATGGATAACAGTTTAAAGGTTCCTTCAGAATTAAAAATAGAACTACCTTTTACCCCAGAATTCCACTTCTGGGTATTTATCTGAAGAAAATAAAAACACTATTTGAAAAGATATATACACCCTCATGTGCACTGAAGCTCTATTTAAAATAGCCAAGATATGAAGGCAACCTAAGTTCCTATCATTAGATGAGGATAAAGAAATGGTGATACATATGTATAATGGACTATTACTCTGCCACAAAAAAGAAATTTTATTTGTGACAACACAGGTAGACCTAGATGGTATTATGCTAAGTAAAATGAGTCAGACTGAGAATAACAAATACTATATGATCTCACTTATACATGGACTCTAAATAACAAACAGTGAACATTGAGATACATAACTCTTTGTGGGCAGCACTGTTCACAATGCCCAAATCATAGAAATAACCAAAGTATCATTTGACAGGTGACAGGATAAAGAAGTTGTGGTACATTTACACAATGGAATATTACTTAGTGATAAGAAAAGATGAAATATTGCCATTTGCAATATGGATGGAGCTTGATATTACCATGTTAAACAAAAAAAGTCAGACTGAAAAACAATCAAGAACCATATGACTTCACTTATATGTGGAATATAATGAAAGTAACAATCATAAGTTTGTGGACAGTCAATAATTTAGTGTTTACCTGAGGGTAAGGTGAAAGGGAAATGCAGAAAAAAGAGGGAGCATCAAATATACAGTGATGGAAGAACTGACTGTGTGTTCAGCACACAATGCAATATATAGCTGATCTAATGTAGAATTGTTCACCTGGAACCTACTAGGACCTATGTTATTTTTCTCAACCAATGTCACCCCAATTATTTTAACAATTAAAAAAAAGGAAATAAATAAACTAACAAACATAACAGAGACAGACTCATAGATACAGAGAACAATGTGATGGTTGCCAGTTGGAAGAAAAGTTTGGGAACCTGGGTGAAAATGTGAGAGGATTAAGTACAAGTTGGTAGTTACAAAATAGTCACAGGGATGTAAAGTACAGCATAGGGAATATAGTCAATAATATTATAATAACTATTTGTAGTGCCAAGTAGGTACTGAAATAATTGGGGTATCACTTTGTAAATTATATAAATGTCTAACCATTGTTCTGTACACTTGAAACTAATATGAAATAATATTGAATGTTAACTATAATTGAAAAAAAACTTTAAAGTAGAAATCTATTTTCTTCCTCATACTACACTAAAATAAATTTTTGATAAAGATTTTATTGGAAAAAATAAAATTAGGGAATAAAATACCAGTGTTTATAATATTGGAGTGGAAATATCTTTTTTAAAGTGTTTCTGTTTTTTTTTTTAATTGTTTTTGAAAGAGAGAGAGAGAGAGATACAGAGACAGAGAGAACTGAGCTAGGGGAACTCCCCAGTTCAGCACATGGGTCCGCATGGGCCAGGGCCAGGATTCGATCCTTGGTACCTGGTGCTGCAAAGTGAGCGCTTAGCCCACTAAGCCATCCTGGCTTCCTCGAAATATCTTTTTTTAAATAAACATAAATAGTCCAAAGGAAAGTAGCTATAGATTTGACTATACAGAGGAGTAAACTTACAAATAATACAACATACATAATTTAAAGTCAAACCACAATCAGAAAAACATACTTAAGTAAAGCATTATTTTGAATCAATATTAATTTTTATAAAGCAGAACATGAACAAAGATATAAATAGTTTCAAATAAATAAATATTAATAACTAATAAACATATTGTTTAATCGATGGGAAAAAAAGTAAATTAATGAAAATAATGATCTGAAACTGAGGAGCCCCAAAATGGCAGTGTGAGAGGTGCTTCTGGAAAATTCCCCTAGAAATTATAACAAATAAAACAACTATGATTCAACAAAGAATTGCCTATGCAACACACAAACACAGCTAAGAGACCCATTCAAAAGTACCTGCAGGTGGGCAAAAAGAGGCAAAGTGAATAGGAGGGAAGGGGAAGTGCAGAGATGGAGTCTGTGGGTACCTGCTTGGAACACTGTGGCTGCGGAAGAGAGAAGGAAGAAGCCAGAGAGTGAGTATTCCAGACCTCACTTGGTCCACAGAACAGAGCAAAAGGACACTCAGAAGCCAGGGCAGTGAGATCCTACAACCAGACCTCACTTTGGTGGTCCCAGTAGGTACAAACACAGGTGCCACGAGACACCCCAGCCTGATCTCACCCTGGTTTAGGAGAGAGGGAGGGAGAACAGCGAAGGTGATGAAAAGCTCCAGCCCCACCTCACTTTTTTCCAGGAAAGAAAAGCAGAGAAATGGCTGTGGGTGCATTTCTTTGTTCATGAGCAGTTCTGTCTAAGGGATCAGTATATAAGACAGCTAATACCAAACTCAGGGCAGAGACCTTGGAGCAAACTGAACACAGAAAAGTGTAAGCCTCCACTGCCCTTCTGCACTCAATCCTAGGTAGAAAACAAAGGCATGGAGCTTGGTTGCCCTCCCCCATGCACCCTTCCAGACCTCTGCACTCTCTTCCTCCTAATATTAGCAATTAGCCCCAGAAGAAATTGTAGCAGTGAGTGTTGGGTTAAGGAACAGAATTGCTACAAACACAGAGAGGCAGCCAAAATAAGGAAACAAAGAAATACATCCCCCCAAAAAGAAAAGCAGAAAACTCCAGAAAAAGAACTGAATCACCAGACTAAATGGAGTGGAGTCATGGACCAATGATTTGGAAGAAAATGTAGCATAAAACACCCTATCAGATTAACAATCAAAAACAATCTGAAAGTACGAAGATAGTTTAAGATTCCTCATGGACAATATCAGTTCTAACAACATTCACATCGTAGGGGAACCAGAAAGGGAGGAGAAATAGCAAGGACTGAAGAACTTATTTATTTTTTAAGACTTGTTTTATTGCTTTGACACAGAAAGACAGACAGACAGAGAAGGGGGAGGTCCCAGAACAGTCTTTATAGTTGTACATCATTAGTTTTTTACATAGTTTTGTTCTACACAGCTGGGCACAGGGCCATGCAGGGTGGGAACCAGGTCAAGGAACTCCCACAAGAGAGGCCCACCCCTGCAAGCTGATGGCCTCCCACATGGGAATTTCACCTCAGTTCAGCATATGGGTCTGCACAAGCCCTAACCAGGACTTGATCCTCGGACCCAAGGGCACTGAGCCATCCTGGCATCCCCTGAGAACGTATTTTAAAAAATAGTGACTGAAAAATTTCCTAACCTGGTGAATGAAATAAACATCCAAACCCAGGAAACACACAGAGTCCCAAACAAGAGAAACTCGAACATGCCCACACCAAGACATACTATAATTAAAATGACAAAAGTTAACGACAATGGGAGAATTCTAAAAGCTTCAAGAGAAAAGGAAGCAATAACTTATACTGGAGCACCCATATGACTTTCAGTTGATTTCTCAATGGAAACTTTTCAGGACAGAAGGAACTGTCTGAAAATATTCAATATGATGAAAAACAAGAATCTACAACAAAGTTTAATGTATCCAGCATGGCTATTATTCAAAATTGAAAGACGGATAAAGAGCTTCCCAGACAAGAAAAAGCTAAAGGAATTTGTTACCATCAAATCAGTACTATGAGGAATGTTACAGGGACATATTTAAGATGGGGAAAAAATGACAAAAATTATGAATAATACAATGGCAATAGCTACATATCTAGTGACATTTACTTTTAATTTAAATGAATTGAGATCTTCAATCAAAACAAATGGAGGGTATTGTAATGAGTGGAATGTCAAACAGAAGAAGACAGATGTATGTTGACTTCACTTATAGGTGAAATCCAAAGAAGAAAATAAATAAGCAGAACAGGAACAGATTCATAGATACATAAAATATTTGGATTGTTGCCAGATGGGAGGAGGGTTGGGAGAGTGGATGAAATAAAGGAAAAGGATTGGGAAGTTCAGTTTGGTGGTCACAAATAATAGTTATGGGGATGTAGGATATACCATGAGAATACAGTCAATTTTGCAATAACTGTGTGTGGTGTCAGATGGGTATTAGATTTGTTGGGGTAATGGGAGGAAGGTGGGAGGGTGTGGGGGGAGGAGAAGAAATTAAGATGTATAAATTTATAGTTACAAAATAGTCACAGGGATGTATAATAAAGTACAGCATAGGGCATACAGTCAATAATATTGTAATAGCTACATGTGATGTCAGATAGGAACCAAATATATTGGAATGATGATTTTGTAAGTTATATAAATGTCTCATCACCATGTTGTACACCTGAAACTAATATAATATTGTATGTCAAATGTAATTGAAAAATTAAAAAATAATGACATGACGTTTTTGCACATTACATTGGCTAAAAGATATATGATCTCTACTTTTGTCTACCTCTTTCTCTATTTGTCTACCACAGACATTGCATAATTATGAAAGTGCAGTACAACAGATATTCTTCTATGCATTTGGGTTAAGTTTAATTAGTATATAATGTTTGTATACAGCAGTTTGCTTATGCTTATCAAAAAGTTTACGATTTTTCATTACCTAATACTATACAACTCTAATTCTATGCTTTATCCTAAGATAATTATAGGTAATCAATAAACTGATTTTTTTAATTAGTAGTAATTTTAATTTATAATTCAATAAGTTGTGGTACAAGCATAAAATGGAAGAGTACATAACACAACATTCAAAATTATATTTTAAAGAAAGATCTATTACAGAAGTGAAAGAAGCAGTTTATAAAACAAGATAATACAGTGTAATATTTTTGTAAAAACTGTTTATACACATGTAAGCAAAAAGAAGACTTGATGTTCATATACAAAATTATTTATAGTGGTTAACTCAGGATCTTTTTAAAATTTTTGCTTGACTATATTATCTAAGTTTTATAATTTTAATATGTGTTACCTTTTTATAAAGAATTTTGTTACTAATTTTGTTTTGTTTTTTCTTTACCCTAAAATGTTATATTTATTCAATTCTAGTATTCTTTTGGATAACATATAGAAGTATTTTATTTTGCTCTCATCCTAAAATTGAACATAATGTACTGACACTTCGACTTTTAAAACTATTTTCCACAAAACAAAAGTTTTATCTTTCATTTATTTATTTATTTATTTTTTTGACAGAGAGAGAGACAGACAGACAGAGAGAGACAGAGAGAAGGGGGAGGGCCCAGAGCAGTCTCCATAGTTGTACATTATTAGTTTTCCATATAGTTTCACTCCACAGGTGGGCATGGGGCTATGCAGGGCAGGAACTGGGCTGGGAGCCTCCAGCATAGGCCCTGGAAAGAACTGGACTGTGGGCACACCCCAGCTCAGCATATGGGTCCGCATGGGCGGGGCCCCGGATTTGATCCTCAGGCTCTGGGTCTGCAAAGCGAGCGCTTAGCCCGCTGAGCCATCCCAGCTTCCACTAGTTTTATCTTTTAAAGAACTGAAATTACTACAGGGGAAACTTGCATTTAAAGATTTATTTTTATTGTTTTTGACAGAGAGAGAAAGAGAGAGAAAGAGAGAGAGAGAGAGAGAGAGAGAGAGAGAGAGAGAGAGAGAGAGAGAAAGACAGTCAGAGACAGAGAGAAGGGGGAGGGCCCAGAACAGTCTCCATAGTTACACATCATTGGTTTTTCTACATAGTTTCATTCCACAGGTGGGCGCGGGGCTCCACAGGGCAGGAAATGGGCTGGGGTCTCATCCTAGTGCAAAACGAACTGGGGGCACTCCCTAGTTCAGCATGTGGGTCCACTCAGGCCAGGACCAGGATTCGATCCTCGTTCCCCAGGGCTGCAAAGTGAGCGCTTAACCCACTGAGCCATCCTGGCTTCCCAAAACTTGCATTTAAGTGTACTAAATGTTCAAATTGTTATTTGGCTAGCTATTGTCGCTTTGCAGACATATCTGGCATGCAAATATACTCTTTGAAGACTCAGAGAAAGGAACTTTTCTTATATGTTCTCTTAAATTTGTTACTGAAATAAGAAAATAAATGCTTGTTTAGAAGTCATGGGGACACCGGGATGGCTCAGTGGGTTAAGCGCTCACTTTGCAGTGCCGGGGACTGAGGATTGAATCTTGGCCCTGGCCTGTGCGGAACCATATGCTGAACTGGGGTCTCACCCAGTTCAGTTCTCTCTCTGTCTCTGTCTCTGTATCTCTCTCTCTCTCTGTCAAAAATAAAAATAAATAAATTAAAAATATATTTAAAATCTAGAAGTCATAAGCTTTTCACCACTTGTTTTTTCACAACATTGCACATCAAGCAGATGCTTGAGACTCAATTATGGTCTACATCAAATATACTGTCCAGCTATTCTTTGACTGGCCCAAATAATCTTGACAGCATTTGGAACAATATAAAAATTAGTTTCAGAAATTTAAGGGGAATAAAGATAAGCATTACATTCCCAATTAGAGCCTATTCAAGTAGCCTAACTACCAGTTTCTTGGCGTTCTGAACTTTTCTTCCCGTTGTGCTCTGACCCACCCACCCCATTGATAAAACTGAGCTTTTATTACTACTTCTTACCTCAGCACCAACAACAGCAAAAGTAATAAGAGCTAACGTTAACGTGCTTAACTGTGGATAGTGTAACAGTGTTCAGCATTTTATACGCTGTGCTGGTTATGATTAGCTTAAGACTATGAGTAACAGGAAAGGCAGAACTAATTAATTAATTAATTAAATGACAGAAACATTAACCTGAATATTATTCTCTCTCATGTCAGAGAAGCTGTTCTGGAATGAGAGAGTTACCACTAATTTGTCATAGATACTGACTCTTTCTTGTGCCGTTCCATCATCTTCTACATTGTCTTCCCAAGGAATCTGCTTAAGCTCCAACTATTATACCCATGTTCCAACATTCCAATCAGCATGAAGGAGGAAAGAAAGAAGAGGTTAAAGGGTACACACCAGCTGTTTTCAGGGAGGTTTTCTGAAAGATGGCATATAATATATCTACATATTGTAGTTGCCTTTGTTACAGGCCTTGATCCAGCTCCCTAGAGACTCAATTACTGTCCTGTGGATAGGAATTTAACTCAGATCCCCACTCTCTCCTACCCAGCACTCATGGATGAGGATCCTTCTGTGGTCAGTCAGGCTTCTTTGATGCGTATTACCTGCTGACTTTTTGAACCTCTGAGTGTTACCTTCCTCTTGCCTTTCTCCTGACTGTCTTAACTCTTTCAGTTTATGTGGTCCTTCAGCACAAATCTTCATTCTGATCAATTCCTCTACAACAGAACCCTCATTATATTACCAGCTATGTTGGTATCAGTAACAGTAAAAAGCAGCTATGCTGATTTTGACATATATTTTAAACTATACCAATTTCAGTGAAAATAAAGAAAAAACTGATAAATAAATATGTCAGCTCTCCTTTATACTAGAGGGTGACTTTGTGCAAACTACTTTATATCTCTATGCTTCAATTCCCTTGTATATATGATAGGATAACTGTAATACCATTATGATAGAGGCTGTGATGATTCACTAAGTTAACATAAAACAGTAGCTGGCATGTTGTTGTTAGTAGTATTATTATTATTTATATGCATACTTACAATAATACTATTATTTTCAACTTCTTATTTTTTTAGATTACTTTGTATTTTTATGAGTTTTACTTAGTCACTATCAAGTAAATATTAATCTAAAATATGCTAAGTGGGAAGGCTATTGGAGAGATTATCATTAATCTCTATATAAAACACCACAGGAATATCTTACTCTTAATGGATAAGTCACTGTTAGAGAATTGGATCAGATTCTCCATAGTTTTGGACCATCTTGACTTCTTGGCTGTCAGTGAATTCTAAAGTAATTCTTGTTGTGAGTGAAATAAAGTTAAAACTATTCAGAAAAGAGGAGCAGGAGTGATGCCTGGATACATTTACTCAAATGTGTTTTATTTATTTATGGTTTTCAAAGGTAAAAAGATTTTCATGAATCATATAAATAGTATTTCATTCTTTTGTTCAAGGAAAGCATAATCTCATGAATATTAGATAATATCAGGAACTCAATGACTGGATTCCTGAAAACATTTTAATTTTGGCAGGTCCAAATACTTGTTTTTTGTATTAGTAGAAATTTGAGGAAAATTAGATGATATATTTAAAGGAGTAATTCAAGAGTTAAATGAAGGCACCCTTTGTAAATATATGGACAAGGTTAGGAACTCAAGAAGGTGATGAGACACCCAGGGAAGAGCAAGATAAGGAGGTTGTTACATAAGAAACTTGAGATGCATGGCACCCCAAGGTGCAGAAAGAACGATGATTGTTGTAGGGGAACTTCTTGATGGGATTTGTATCTATAGGTAAAATGTACAAGTTGCCCAAATGCTTCCTGGCTGAGAGAACAACAGAGAAAATTTGTCCTGACCTCTTTCTCCCTCACTCTTGTCTCTTACCTGTGCCTCCCCTGTCCTAATCTCATTGAAGCCTCAGAATGCAGGATCCAGACACTGTCTGTGTAAAGATCAACCTCTCCAAGTAGAGTACAGTGTGGGGCAAAGAAAAGGAGAGAGAGGGATGCTGAGATGGCTCAGTGGGCTAAGAGCTTGCCTTGCGGCCCCGAGGTCCAAGAATTAAATCCCGGCCCTGACCCATGGAGTCCCATATGCTGACCTGTGGTATGGCCCCCAGTTCAGTTCTTGCTGAGGCATGCCTCCCATGTGGAGGCCCCGGCCCAGTTCCCACCTTGTGCAGCCCCACGCCAACCTGTGTAGAATGAAACTGTCAAAATCTAATGATGTACAACTATGGAGACGGCTCTGGGCCCTCCCCCTTCTCTCTGTCTCTGTTTCTCTCTCTGTGTCAAAAACAAAATAAATCTTAAAATATAATATTTAAAAAATGAAAATGAGAGAGTGATTATGGAGAGGTAACAGTGCATAATTAGCAAACTTCTATCTCCCTTTTCAGCCCCACCCCATACTCTGGACCTCTAAAATATCCTGAACAGATCATATCTTGTATCATCAGTGCTGGTTACTCTGAGCCTAACAACTCACTTTCTCAGAATTGAGCTCCTCCAGGCATGAGTCATTTTTCTCTTATTCATGGTGTCTTTTATGATTATCAGTTTTGTGTACTTTGTGTCTGAATTTCAGTCCCAGCCATTAGGAAACTGGGCATTGGCTGCCTCATTTACTAAATACTAGGGTTGGAGCAGCTAAAAAATTCTTCAATTTTTTTTTTTTTTAATAATTTCTGACCTAAAGAACATGTCAATCATGAGGTTTTTTTATACATAAGTCAAATTCAGATAAACTTACTTTCACATAGATCTAAGGCAGCTGTGAAAATTTTGGTTTTACTCTAAATAAATTGTGGGTTATACCTGTTGTAAAAAATTAGAAAGAGGGAATGCTGGGAAGGCTCAGTGTGTTAAAGGCTTGCTTTGCAGTGGTAAGGTCTGAGGATCACAAGCCCATATGGTAAACTGGGTTGTGGCCCCCAGTTCAGTTCTCACCAGGGTAAGCTTCCCATGTTGGAGGCTCCCAATTTGGCCCCATCTTGCAGGAGCGTGCCTCCATGCAGGAGGCCCCCTGCCCATCTGTGTGGAATGAAACTATGTTGAAAAACTGATGACATACAACTATGGAGACTGCTCTGGGCCCTCCCCCTTTTTTCTGTCTCTCTCTGTACCTGTCTCTCTCTCTCTCTCTGTGTGTCTCTCTCTCTCTCTGTCTCTCTCTCTCTCTCTCTCTGTCTCTTCCTCTCTGTCAAAAACAATAAAATAAATCTTTAAAAAATAATTAGAAAGAATAAAAGTTAAGATTAGAAAAGGAAGGTAAGAGAATTGCTAAAAATAAGATACCAAGGGTTGATGTCTAAAAAGAGATAAAGATAAAGTCTGGGAGACATGGGCTTTAGGGATCAGACATAATCAAATCAGGAGTGAAAATTAGCATTGTTACATACATTTGTAGACAGGAGTAAACAGAAAATAGTTCCTAGCTGTGTACTGTTTGCAGCAATACAACATTTACAAACGTCTGGTTAAAACTAGAGATTGATCTTAAAAACTTCTAGGAAATAACAAATTGTGTATGGAAATTAATAGCACAGAATCCGTAATTATTTTTGATGAATAAGTAATACTAGTGTATGTTGTTCTTTGTTGTTGTTGTTATTAATGCATCTTGAGAAAGGCTAAAAAAAATTTTTCCTATGTTTGCTTAGTCTTTCAAGCCAATTTTTCATTTTTATAGGAAATTAGGATTTTCAGTATCAAATTATGGTATTTTTCCAAATTTTTTTTCTTTGGAACTTATGACAGATATATCAATATCATATGTTCTGAAAATGAATGTTTTTAGAATCTTCACAAGAAGTACCAATTAACAAATTAAACGAACAAAGTTTAATTGTGTCTAAACCAGTCACTTAGCTAAACTGAAAAATATAATTGCAATTTGAAATTTACTTCCTAAGTGAATTTCATAATAGCTTAAAATATGAACTTTTGTTTGTTTGTTTGTTTGTTTCCTGTTTTTTAGTACTCAGAAAAATTCAGTGTATCTTCATGATAAATCTGGTAAATTTTATTTTTTATAGCAAATTAGGTGTTACTTTTTTGTCTAAGTAATATTCTGAATAGTGTACATCAAAGGCTACTAAAAAATAAAATTTAATACCATAATTTACAACAGTCAGCAAACTATACCCCGTGCTCTAATCTGGCCTATTTCACTATAGGCCACGAAGTAACTATGATTTTTCACATTTATAAATGGTTTTAGAAATTCTAAAGAATCATATTTCGTGATGTGAAAATTATGACATTCTAACTTCGGTGTTCATAAATAAAATTTTATTGGAATACAGCCCTGT
This sequence comes from Craseonycteris thonglongyai, assembly GCA_004027555.1. Taxonomy (NCBI): domain Eukaryota; kingdom Metazoa; phylum Chordata; class Mammalia; order Chiroptera; family Craseonycteridae; genus Craseonycteris; species Craseonycteris thonglongyai. The sequence continues at coordinate 37,738 of PVKE010004532.1, read as the reverse complement.
TTGTTCTTTTATACATTCTCCATTGCTGCCAGAATGACAGAGTTCAGAAGTTGCAAAAGAGATCGTATGCTTGCAAACCTGTAGTGTTTACTATTTAGCCATTCAATAATTAATTGTACATGATGCATTAATAACAGTATAAGTTTTCCCATTGTCCAGTTTCTCTGGTCTTGGAAATAATTAACAACAATGGTTGAAATCTTGCTAATACAAAAATATTCTATTTTAAATGAATTATGGTTATATGAGAATTATTTCTCTGAAAGATTTGATCCCTGGACCGCGCATTTGCAAGACAAGTGCTCAACCTGTTGAGATATCCTGGCATCCCACAAAAGATTTCTGTTAAACTGTTCTCCACTTAGGAAATCTCTCCGGAAATCACTGATTTCTTGGAATCAAGTGATTTTTGTCTTTTCCTTTTATTTATGAAAGAGATGAGTAGAGTTTCATTGCTTTGAATTAATCTTCTCTATAAACAAAGTAAAATAAATTTGTTGTATGTCTAGTACCACAAACACTTGTCAACTGCTTAAATAAATATTTACACAATTGGGGAGTTGAACTAAACAAAATGAATACTAAAATGTTTATACTATTTAGAAAGTCTCACATACCTGTTAGCTAGCAGCTACATGAAATAATTAATGGAATAATTTCTGTATTTACAAATGAACACTTTGACATATTCAATAAAATGTTTAAAAACTATTCACAGTTTGAAAAAAAAATTGTAATTCTCAGTGTTTTAAATTGAGAAGATCTTTCAGTTTAGCTCACCAAAATGAAAATAAACTTAGGAAACAACAAAGAAAAGACAAGATCACATTTTCAGAATGACAGAATAAGGACCTCTAAAAATCTACACCTTCATAAAGCATCATAATAACTTTCAAAAAATGTCCAGACAAGTGTTTTAGAACTCTAGAAACTAACTAAAGGTGTATAGCAGTCTAAGGAGTATTTATATAAGAAAGCTGGCTGAATTTTATTTAAAAACAGTGAGCTTTATGGTATTTTAACAATCCCTAATCCCATATTTCTCTTTAGCTCTGCAAAATAAGCTTGAAAATCAGTAGCCTCATAACCATGGTGACTGTGAAAAACAGTATCTTAGGGGCAGAAGTTTTACATGCATATAGGGTCACAATTTTACTTATCCGGCAGGTTGCTAAAAAGTTTCATTGTCAGGGTTTGTCTTTATTTGGTCTAACTTAGAACTCTCTCTGTTTATCCTCAGGATGTTTGTTGAAAACAATGAGTAACAATTGTTAAATGATATAACTACATTAAATGGTGTTACCATGTGGGCCGAATGAGAAGCTGGTCAGAAAACTAAAAGGAAACACTAGAATGGTACCCATAGGAGGCTTTGAAAAGCTAAAACATATTCCTGGGGGTCCGAGAAGCCACACATATATAAAGGACTGTATACATGTCCAAGCAAGATAGGAAAATCACTTAAGCTCCAATTTCTGGCTAAACTTAAGGTTCTGTATAAGTAGGAAGTAAAGGCTAAGACAGAGTTGAAAACTCTTTGCCAGAGCATTGAAGATGTATTCCAACATATACAAAGAGTCCTTCAGCATAGACTAGACTTATTGGTTTAAAGAATTTAAGGATATATCTGTCAAATTGTTAACTGACCACTAAGCTATCTGATCAGAGACTTTAGTGGTCACAAACATCTAAGATTACTGACTTAATTTTTTTTTTTTTGGTCAGGAAAGTCACTAAATAATCTAACAGCAATAACAACACAGCAACAAAAGTCAACCTTAGGGAGAAGAAACATGGTTTTCAGAGTTGCCACGTTGTATTATTTAAAATGTTTAGTTTTCAACAGTAATATATGAAACACGCAAAGAAGCAAATATGTATGGCCCATATACAGGGGAAAAAGCAGACAATAGCAACTATTCCTGAGGATATTGGACTTGGATTTTAAGTCAGCTGTTATACATATGTTCAAATAACTAAAGGAATCTGTATTTAAAGAATCAAAAGAAAGTATGAGAACAGTGTCTGACCTAAAAGGGAAGAGTAATAAAAATATGTGAATTATAGAAAAATATAAATACAAAATTTTAAATAGAAAAATACAGTAAAAAAAATGAAAAATTTACCAGAGTTTCAACAGTATATTTGAACTGACAGAAAAAAGAAATATCTTGAAAGCAGAAAGAAAAAAGCAACTCATCACATACAGAAGACCATCATTATGATCAATAGATGAGTCTCATCAAAAAACATGAAACCTAAGGGAATGAGATTAAATGTTCAAAATGCTAAAAGCAAAAATGTATCATCAATTTTTAATTCAATAAAATTATATTTCAAATATGAAGGAGAAATTAAGACAAAAGTAGAGAATAGCAATTCAATCATAATTGTTGGAAACTTAAATACCCACTTTCAATAATGGATATTCAGTAGAAGTGAATAACATTACAAACCAATTATAACTAAAAGTTCTCCATAAACACTCTGCAGGACACTAGAATACACATTCTTCATAATACACGTTGAACAATTTCTGTGATGGACCACACATTAGGCCATAATATTTAAAAAATAATTAAAGTCATATAAAATATGTTCTCTGACCACAATTTAATAAAATTAGAAATGATTATCAAAGAGAAATTTGGGAAATTCACAATGATGTGTTAGAATTTTTAAATTTATAAATAACCAGTGAATTTAAAAAATTGAGAAAGAAAATTAGAAAATGGATAGAATGAAAACAAAAGCACAACAAATAAAAATTTATGAGATCCAGCTAACACAGTGATTAGGGGAAAATTTATAACTAAAGGTATATTGAAAACAGATACATTTTAAATTAACTTAATCTTCTACTTTATGACTAGAAAAATGGGAAAAAATTGAGTTAAAAGCAATCAGAAGGAAGGAAATTGTGAGAATTAGAATAGAAAAAAAAAAGTGAAATAAAAAATAGAAAATAAGGAAACCAAAAGTTTGTTATTTGAAAAGATCAACAAATTTGATAAACTTTTAGTTAGATTAATTAAAGAAACCAGAGCAAAGACTCAGACTACTAAAAATCAAAATCTATAGAGGGGACTCACTCACTACTCTACAAAATTAAGAGGATGTTAAGGAAAAGCACAAGTGTGTGGCCCAAAATTAGGTAACCTAAATGACATGGACAAAATTCTAGAAAGACAGAACTTCCCAAATTAACTTAAGAACAAACAGCAAATCTGAATAGATTTTAAACAGAGAGAGGTTGACTTAATAATAAAAAATGTATATTATTTCAAAAAAATTTCAGGCCCAATTGTTTTCACTGCTATGTTCTATCAAACATTTAAAGAAACATTAACACCAATCTTAAACAAACTCATAGAAAAGTATTTGTGAAGGAAAAACTTCTCAAGTTACTTATAAAGCTGTTAATATGACCCAATAACCAAAGATGGAACATTAAAGAAAATTACAGACCTATTTTCCTTATGAATACTGACATGAAAAATCTCAACAAATACTAGCAAACTTAATCTAACAATATATAAAAATGATTGTATACAATATCCAATGATATTTATCCTGATAATGAAAACTTTATTCAACCTAGAAAATTAATCAAATCAATGGCAAAAACAATATGATCATTTCAATAGATGCAGAAAAATAATTGCACAAGTTTTAACATATTTTAATATTTCAGCTCTAAACAAATTAGAAATAGAACCTCCTCACTTTAATAAGGGCATCTATAGAAAACTCACAAAAAACATCATACTTACTGGCAAAAGTTCAATATGTTTCCCTTAAACTAAGAACAAGAGAAGCATGTACTTTTTCACCACTTCTGTTCTACATTGTACTGATGCATCTAGCCAAGAAAATTAGGAAAAAATAAAATAATATAATATAATAAAATATAAAATAAAATAAGACATTTATGTTGGAAAGGAAAAAGTAAATCTACCTCTAGTCACAGATGGCATTAAATTGTATATTGAAATTGTAAGGAATACAGACATGCAGAAATAAACTATTAGGAGTAATACATAATAAGTTCAGTAAGTTTGCAGGCTAATAATCTACATACAGAAAACAACTGAATTTTTATATATGACCACTAAAAAATCAAAAGTTGTAGACTTTCTGTTTACCAGAACTCAAGCACCCAGCACTCTCAAGCAACTGGCAAAAACATGTTAATGATATTAAGTATTTATTCTTTTGATAAAGAAATTGAGTTTTATAGATTCAGGGCAGGGACTGGAGGAACAGTCATCATTTTTCCTGTCTGAGATTCTCCTCCCATTCAGTAGGCAGATGATTACCATCATTTCTGTGTTGAGCTCTCTCTACGTGCCCATGGCAAAATCTGAATCTGAACTGGTCTGGTGAACTCCACACTTTCCAACCTGGTGACTCACTGAGACCTCACCTCACCCAACTCACATACTGCAGGAGGCTTTATCAGTAGCTAAACCTTATGAGAGCTGGAAGGTGGCAACTGGCCTTGGACTGTCCAGGCTTTTCACAGAGCTAATCTAGATCCAGTACCTGAGGCAGCCATCCTCAGCAGCATGGTCTCTTCCATACACCTTCAGGTTTAGCACAGGCAGCAACCAAATGTGGATTACTTTTTAGCTCCCACCAGGTAGTCCTTGGCTGGTCATTGGTAGTGGAGTGACCTGAGTTTGCATTGGAGCCCCTCTCAAGAGACTCCAGAACCAACATACTTAGAGGTTGGCTTCAGACCACAATACCACAGCAGAGCACACCCCAATTAGTCACATAAGTGGCACACCCAAGAGGAGATTTCAACAGGCACCAGAGCCCCTTGAGGTGAATCTCGCTTGGTGAATTCCCTCACACAGCACCCGTAAGCTGTAGATGTGGCCAAACCTTATAGCTAGTCAGCCTGAGGGTCAATACCATCCCCTGACATGCCAATGGCAATCAAAGCTCAACTATAACAGAGGGGCAAACACAACCCACACAGGCACACTGCTGGAATACCTGGTGCAGGTGACCAGGGAGACTTTTCCACTGGGCTCCGTAGGGCATCCACTACATATGGCCACCCAGCCAAGTCTCGAGATATGCCATATTTATCTGATACATAGAAACAAACACAAAGAAGCAGTCAAAATAAGGAAAAAGAAAACCCAAATGAAAGAAAGAAAAGGAAAAAGATTCAGAAAAAGAACTAAACAAAATGGAGGTAAGAGACTTGTCAGCTACAGAGTTCAAAACATTGGTTATAAGGATGCTCAATAAACTTAGGGGAAGAATAGATGAATTCAGTGAAAACTTCAACAAAGCAATAGTAAGCCTAAAAAGGGATGTAGAAACAAAAACAAAAACAAAACAAACAACCAGAAGCAAAGAGTACAATAACTGAAATAAAGAATGCACTAGAAGGAATCACTAGCACAGTAAATGAAGCAGTGGATTGAATCAACAATTTAGAAGACAGGTATTAATAGCAGAAAACACCCAAAGAGAAGAGCAAAAAGGAGAAAATAATAAAAAAAAAGTAAAGATAATTTAAGAGATCTCGAGGACAACATCAAGTGTAACAACATTCACATCATAAGGGTACTAAGAAAAAGCAGACAGTGAACAAGGAATTGAAAACCTATTTGAAAAAATAATGAATGACAACATTTCTAACCTGGTGAAGGAAATAGACATACAAGTCCAATGAGTGTAGAGAGTATAAAACAATGAATCCAAATAAGCCTACACCAAGTCACATTACAATCAAAATGGCAAATGTTAAAGACAAAAAAAAAACAACACAAAAAACATAATCCTAAAAACATCAAGAGAAAGACAACTAGTTACTTATAAAGGAGCTCTCGTAAGATTGTTAGTTGATTACTCAACAGAAATTTGCAAGCCAGAAGGGATTGGCACATAATAATTCATGATGAAAAGCAAGGACCAACAACCAAGAGTACTCTACCCAGCAAGGCTATAATTTAAAATCAAACGACAGATAAAGAGCTTCCCAGACAGGAAGGAATTAAAGGAGTTTATCTCCACCAAACAAGTATTACAAGGAATGCTAGAAGGATTTTTAAGACAACAAATTAATAATTAACTAACAAACAACATGAATAATAAAATGGCAATAACTACATATCTGTCAGCAATTATTTTCAACATAAATGGATTAAATGCTCTAATAAAAGACATAGAGGGACTGAATGGATAAGAAAATTAGTTTGTACAAAACCCTTATATATGCTGCTTATAAGTGTCTCACTTCAGGTAGAAAAACATACAGAGACTGGAACGTAACAGGATGGAAAAATTTATTTCATGAAAATGGAAACAAACACAAAAGGCTGGGGTGGCAATACTTATAAAATAACATTACAATAAAATACTTACAAAATAAACATTAAAATAAAGGCAGAGAAGGACCCAGTAATCTCATGTCTGTGTATTTATCAGAAAAAACCCAGAATGATACTTTAAGAAAATGAGTGTGTCCATGTGTTCATTGAAGCATTGTTTATAATAGCCAAGATATGTAGGCAGTCTTCGTGTTTATTGATGAATAAATGGATAAAGAGGAAGGGTACATATATACAATGATGCTCAGCTGTAGAAGGGAATGGGTTCTTGCCATCAGTGGTGGCATGGATGGATCTGAAAAATATTGTGTTGATTGGAGCATGTCAGACAGAAAAAGACAGATGCAATGTTATTTTAGGTACCTATGAAATCTAAAGAACAAAATAAACAAAACAGAAATAAACTTATAGATACAGAAAACATTTTGATGGTTGTCAGATGGAAGAGTGGTTTGGGATGGGGAAAAGGGGAAGAGAAGTACAAATTGTTTTTTTATAAATTAGTCATGGGGAAATAAAGTACAGCATAGGGAATATAGTCAGTAATATAATAATAACTATGTACATTGCCAAGTGGGTACCAGACTAGTCAGGAGGATCAATCATTTTTTTTAAAGATTCATTTTATTGTGTTTTGACAGAGAGAGAGACAGACAGAGAGAGACAGAGAGAAGGGGAAAGGACCCAGAGCAGTCTCCATAGTTGACAGCATTAGTTTTCCATATAGTTTCACTCCACAGGTGGGCTCGGGGCTGCGCAGAGCAGGAACTGAGTCAGGAGCCTCCCACATAGGCCCCAGCAAGAACTGAACTTGGGCACACCCTAGTTCAGCATATGGATCCACATGGGCTGGGGCTGGGATCCAATCCTCAGGCTCCAGGGCTTCAAAGTGAACACAACCCGCTGAGCCACCCCAGCGCCCCCTCAATCATTTCTTAAATTATACATATGTCTAACCACTATGCAATATACCTGAAATAATATAAAATAATATAAAATGTCAACTGTAATTGAAAAATTAAAAACAGGGTAAAAAAAAGTGATGGGAAATAAGAGGTCCAATTTTCAGTTATAAAATATGTATAGCATGGTGAATGTAGTTAATAACATTGTGATAGTATGGTATAGTGTCACATTGTTTCCAAACTTTTTCTTTACCTGTATAAATGTTGAATAGCTATAGTGTATAGCTGAAACTAATATAATATTGTATGTTAGCTCTATTTTTTTAATAAAAGTAAAAAAAAAGAACACAATCAGACAATATTTTACTCCCACTAGGATGATTATTATGAAAAGATGAACAATAACAAGTGGTGACAAGAAGGCAGATGAATTGGAACTCTCATACATTGTTGATAGAATTGTAAAATGGTGTAGCCACTTTGGAAGACAGTTTGGCAATTCTTCAAAAACAAGCAGAGTTTATCACCCAGTAATTTCATTCATCAATATATACCCAAGAGAAAAGAAAACATATGTTTGCATAAAAATATGTATATGAATATTTATAGCAACATTATTCATAATAGTCACAATGTAAAAACAACTCAGATGTCTATAGGCTGATGAATAGATAAACAAAACATACTATATTTATTTAGTCATTAAATGAAATTAAATAGTGATCCATGCTACAATATGGATGAAGCTTGCTATGAAACATTATGCTATGTTAAAGGAACAGGACATCAAAAGCTAGATATTGTATGACCCCATCTATATGAAATGTCCTGAATATATAAATCCATAAAGACATAAAATATATTTGTGGTTGCCAGGAGTTGGGAGGAAGAGGCAGTGAGGATCAACTGCTAATAAGAATAGAGATCTTCTTTAAGATATTTAAAATATTCTGAAATTAGATTTTTTAGTGATGATTCAACAAAATTTTAATATTCTAAATACTATTGAATTATACACTTTAAAAGAGTGAATTTTATGCTATATGAATTGTGTCACAACAAAGCTGTTATAAAAAATAAATAAAATAAAAATGATAGTGCTGTTAATCATCCATGTAATATGAATATATATGCATGAAATCTGCCCAATGAAAGAGGGCCTTTCACAGCTATGATGAAGGCCTAATGAACATCATGCTGTCATTTCATCAAGTTATTTTATAGTCTGAGGTTGGATCATTAATAATAATACTGGCTTTTCAAGAAACCTCAACTACTGTCAGTAAAAATAATGTAGACATTGAATTTAAAAAAAATGTGCAAGGTGATTCCATAAAGAAAAAGCAGCAGATCTTAGTAGCATGAACTGCAGTAGCTGTGGCTTGTGTTATTAAATGATTGGAAATCCCTAAAGAATTGGGACCAATTGCTAAAATTACAACACTTGATCTTAGCCAAAAGGCCGAGAAGTGATGCACTTGCTAAAATTAGAAGAGTCAAATTTTATTTCAGTTTTACTGTTTTAAGTCAATTTTATTAAATACCTCTTATGGTATTGAGGGTAAGAGTGTATGGAAAGAAAGAAACAGCATTCTAAAGATTTTGTTTTGCATATATTTGTTTATTGCATTATGAGCTTGCCTGTTTTTAGCAGTTTATATGCAAGGTGATTTTTAATTAAAAGATTATCAATTTTTTTTCCTTTATAAATGAGCCACACATTTACAACTGACGTTTCCCTTCCTAATCCTTTTTTTTCCCAATTATTCAATAAGTATTAACTGAACAACTACTGTGACAAGAAAAATGCTAATGATGATACAATGGTAAGCAAAACAAATACTGTTTTTGCTTTGTAGAACTTATGGTTTGACTGGGGAGACAGGCAATAATTGAGTATTCAAATAATTGGAAGTATAAATAAAAACTACAAAGTGAGCAAATTAAATCACTGTTAGGAGAGTTTGTAACAACAGAATCTGGTCTAGTCTAGCATGTGTTGGTTTGTTCTCTTAGGTAAATGACCTTTGGGCTAAAATTAGCAAGATAAATAGAAATTAATTGGATAAAGTGAAGATGAGTAGGGATAAGACTGTCCCAGGATGGTGGCTTCATCCTAAAACTAGAAGATTGATATGTGAGAAGGTCCTCATGCACACTGTTGTAAAGGGGCATGTAAAATGAGATTAGCTAACAGGCAGGAGCCCCAGATGTGAAGTTAGGTTAAGGATTTATGCTTCTATCTTAAGAGCAAAGGGAAAATCTAAGAGTTCCATGTCTGGGGGAAACAAGGGGAAGGACAGGGTCAGATACAGTTTTGAAAAAGTTTTTGACTATTGTGGACAATAGATTGTGGTGGAGAGAGAGTGAATGTGGGAAGATCCAATAGGAGAGTACAGAGAGACTAAATAGATCAAACAACTTGGACTGGGTAGTAAGACATGGAGAGAAGTCAACAGAATTGAAACAGATTTGAGAGAAAAATCAAAGGACTTTTGATGAGCTAGATACTAAGAGTGAAAGTAGAGTAGTTGTAAGAGATAACCCCATACTATTTTGTACCTGTTTTATGTAACAGGTTTTGCACAGTATTTGTCAACTTCTTACTCTCCTTTTCATAGAATGTAATTGTGAGATCCATGAAAGTAGGTACATTCCTCTTTTTAATGTGCTGAGGCATATTACACACAGAGAATATTCTATACATGTTTGATGATGTATTAGACTGAATTAAAAACTAAAAGAAATCTTCAAAGAAACATTTTCTCCACTGCCAATAATTTAAGTGCTTTTAACAAATATTATTATAGATCTGAGTAAGACTGAGGAGTTATTTATTTTACCAGGTTCTTAGGCAGTTACTGAGGCCAGCAACTGAAAATGCAAAATATACATAATTTATTGACCCTTGTTCAAAGACACAATGAGCTGCCCAGCATACTTTAATTACGTTTAGTTTTATTGCTCCATGGAGACACATTTTATCATTGATTGCATGTTTTGGATTATCAAAAAGTGAATTTCATGAATGCTGAGCCTATTTTATAATATCAATATAAATTTAGAATATATAAACCCATTAATTCAGCATATGCATGTAAGCAGGTATTTCATGTAACAAAAATGAACATTAAAGAAGGGTCACTGAGAACAGTTAGAATCAAATAGGTTCTATAATTATGAGAAAACTAAAAGAATACCTGAAACCTCAATCTATAGCTAACATTTAACTGCAAAAAGTTGAACTCTGTTGACAAATCATTAGTGCTGACAATTTATTACCCTTTTCTCCTTCCAACACATAATTATACAAGTACCTCACTATTTTTAAATGAAAAAGTAAAAGTATTAGGTACCAATAATTCACTATGAAGTTCTTTTTACTTAGGAGAATTCTGGGGTTTTTTAAACCAAATATTCACACTGTGTTTTTTACAATATGGATAGTAACTTTAGAAATAAAGCAATGCAAATTCATAGTCAAGAAGCACTTCAGTATGTCACTAGAATAATTTTTAAGGGGTTTTCAGATCATTTGCATCCATGACAATTCAATTGATAACCAGATTTTTAGTTTCATATTCAGACATGTGAGTACTTCAACTATTTGCTTCTTTCCAAGGTAAGTTTCTCCTTTGATTAAAAAGTAAAAAACTAAAAAAAAATAGCCATAGCCACTTAATACACTAATACATCCATTAGTAAAGCACTAACGCATTATTTTCCTTTTCTTTGAAAAGTAAAACAAAACTGTTTTGTTAAGCCCTTGTTTCTAAGTTTTTCTCTTGCAAAATATATGTATAGTAATTGAGCCAAGAACCTTTAAATTTACATAGAACACCTTATCTACCACTCTGTGAGGCTATTTTGTCATGAATTGTATATTACTATGTCAAGAAAACATTAATGTATAATTAGAAATAAACCAATTAATATTTGAATTATCACATTATTCTACTTTTTCTGGCTCTGGCTACTTACCTGTGTTGACACTTGGATGCACCTTTTTTTTTTATTTAATCAGATTGTATTTTAAGCAGAAGGACTACTTAAGAAGTCAGACATTAAATAATTCTATATTATAAGCATTTTAGAGTTGAGGAGGTGCGGAAAGAGAAGAAAGAAGATACAGACTGAATTTGGGACAACTGGGAATTGAGATTGGAAAAAATAATTCAGGCACCGCTGCTATGTTAAGAAAATCAGGGTTGAGGAGAAAATAATTCTCAAGATACTTGCTGTGCATTAAAATTCATTTATCTATGAGAGACTGAGTAAAGAATTAGAGTATTCTAATTACGTTTTCCCTGCATGAACTGTGATTCTTTGAATTTAACACCTCACTGAATTACTGCCCCACAGGGCCCTTGAATTTATTTAGATTACACATATTCACATACTCATACACACACACATACACACACATAAGCATGTACACTCACATATACACATGGGTTAATATGTTTATTTAGCCATGCCAAATACAAAAATTTAGAAAATTTTATTTATGGTGTATTTCCTCAGCACACATCATTTCAGTTATTAAAATGGCTCTCATCAGCCTCTAATTACCAAGATGCTGTTCGTTGAACACATATCTACCTAGATGGCCTCATTCATTGTCAGTAACATCCATAGTTAGACGAGTTAAAGGGCTAGTTGATTCAGGAAGACGTCATGTTATTTTCACAGAACAGTCTAGAGAACACATTGTGGACCAAGACTAGACTTTGTATTTCTCAGACCCTTTCTAGGTATGCCAACTTTATAATGGATTTTAGCAGTGCTTTTTGTGTAAATATACTTATGTAGATACGAAATCCTTTCATTTATGAACTTTGAATGTGTAAGTCAGTTAGCTATGAGAAGTAGCTATAATGAACGCACACTGGAGTTTTTGTTTTTTTGTTTTTTTCTCTCTTCTCCTAACTCATTATGAAAGCTTCAGCGGTATCCATGTACCAATAAAACATGTATGGAGTTGAATTGTATTCACTTATATGAAGAGCTGTGGAGAACTGTTAAATATAATAATATGAGGCATACATTGCGTTATATTGTAACTCTTTCCCTTTATTACATGGGACTTTCCAAACCATAGATGGATTACTTTATGAATTGTGTACTTGGGCAAGTAAAACTGCATTGCTTTATAGCCTGCTATGCACCATCTTACAGTAGAAATAATCGGTACTATCTTATCAGAATTTTCTTATACTGCTGATAGAATGGTAAAATAGATACAACCTTCCTTGTGGAGCAAATGTCTGCATTATTCAATGCCTCAAAGTTGCCTTTACTTATGTCTCAAAAATTTCACTTTTAAAAGTTTATTACAAAGTAAAAATATGAAAACTGTATATAATTATGTATACATAAGATGCTAATCAGTTTTTTTGTAATGCTTAAAAAAGGAAACATTTAAATATTCAGCACTTATTAAATAGATTCCAATAGACTATAGAACATCCATACAAAGATATGCTAGTTAACAATTAAAACTCATGTTATGTAAATTTTATTGCTATCATAAAATATTTAACATATTAATATAAAAGAAGGTTACAAAACAGTATTATAAATATGTCTAGTATCTAATTTTACCTCTTTGTAGTTTAAACATTTTTATTACAAATAGTAGAAGGAAACTCTGGTTAGCAAATAAGAATTTATTATAATAAGAAGAGCTGTCTTGAGATTGGTCAGGAGCTAAGAATTGGAAGGAATTTGGGAAATAAGAACAAGATTAGAAGGAACAGTCTTAGTACAGCATCACCTCTGCTATAACAAATAAATTCTGCACTTCCTCGCATCCTGTATCACTCAAGATTAAAGTCCCAGGTAAAAGAATATGATTATCCTAATTGATGCCATTTCCAAGCTGTTACAATTTAGGAAAAGTAAAGAATCTGAAACTTTTCTGCTTTCCACTTGGAAGTAGGATACAATAACTAGGAATTACCTTTTCAATGATATTTTAGACAATGGGAATAAACTAATTTCCCCCCAAAAGAATCATATTTGAAAGAATAGATACCTGACATTGTCCCATATGATCTGTTCTTCACAATATTTTACCTTAAGAAATAAAAACAAAATTTACAGTAAAAAAGAAAAAGAAAGCACAAATTATTGGACATCTGCAGTAAGTCTATCATTGTTAGTTCCCTGGGGGTAGGGAGGGTAGTAAAAAGGAAGAAGTACACTGAGCTTATCTTCCAAAAAGTAACATCCATTTAAAAGTCTACTATAACAGAACGTAGAAATTATTTCTTCTTACACAGGAAAACATAATATGCATTATAACATCATTTATCAACATCTATCTGTTTATCTTAAAATATCCACTGCTTCCTCTCCTGCAGTTGATCTCAGAACTTGGTATATAAATCCTCAGTGTGTCATTTTTTATAATAACATCTCCAAAGAATCCTGCGATGCTCTATCATTGTAACTATTGATTTGGAAGGAAAATTATGTTTATGGAAGGCATATATTATAATACAATTGATGGAAATGTAGTTTTGCTAACGTCATTTGAAAGTAGCCCTAAAATATTTTCACCATCTGCTGTGTTACAGAGACCATGAGGTATTCTCCAAGAAGATCCTCTAAATTTGACCTTGAGTCCCCTAGTCCATCTATTCTGAATTAAAAGTAAAATAGTTATTATCTGGATACTTGATTCAGAGCCAATATTTCCATAGGATGCTACTGAAAGTTTGATAAGATTTGAGAGGCTTTTTATCATTGGGTTTGATGAAATATTAAGTTAAGAATACACTTGCAGGTGGAGTAGAAATAAAGGTTTTAGTATGAAATAAAATTTTATATTTTGGCTTGTGTTTTGTTCTCCTTAGCTGTAATATGTTCATGAAAACACACCAGTTAGTATGCATTTGCTATAAACATTGAAAAGCTTGGAGAAAATATTTATTTTTAAGTGTCATATTATTTGAGTCTCTAAAACTTCCCAAATATCTATATTTTCAAAAATAGAAAGCTTTTAACAATTTGTATGCTTTTATTTTTAATTTATCACCTTCTGTTTTAGAAAGTTCTTTTTCCCTAAAACTCATTTATGTTAGAATATGTGGAAGCTTGATTTTAATCATATAATTATGTTCACTATTATTACTTAACATTTCTATTTATTTTTTATTAATTGTTAAATTTATTGAGGTGACATTGATTGGTAAAAATTACATAGGTTCCAAGTGTACAATTCTATGTTACATTGTCTATGAATTGTATTATGTGCTCACCACCCAGAGTCAGTTCTTTTTCTATCACTGTATATTAGATGCTCCTCCCTCCTCCCCTTCCCCTCTCACCTTAACCTCAGGTAATCACTACACTATTGACTGTGTCCTTAAATTTTTGTTTCTTTGTTATTTTCAGTTTTATATTTCACATATAAGTGAAGCCATAGGGTTCTTAATTTTTTCAGTCTGAGTTATCTTGTCTAATATGATTATTCCAAGGAATCTGATATAACTGAATCTTAAAGGTCTATAGCTAAAATGATTGCCTATCCAAGAGCTAGCTCTTGTATCTTTATATTCTGGGCTAAGATCCTTTGTTCTCAGGAAAGATCAAACTTTACTCATCCCAGGAGATAAATATGATTACTTTAAGCCAGTCATGGTGATTGTATTCCCCCTTTCTAGTGATATATTTTGGAACTGTGATTAACTTCTAATCAAGAGACATAATTTAGGGTAGTCTTAGTGGCTTCTGGAAGAGACTTTTTACTAGAGAGAAAGAGAGAGGCTTCAGAAAAGGTTATTTCTCCTGCATTTCATTTCATTTATGTTGTAGAAGGATTTGATATCTGAAGCTAAGGCATCCATCTTTAAACCATGAGGTAAAATTCTATAGAAAAAAAAGTAAGAATAAAGAACAGAAAATAAAAAGAGTTAATGTTCCTAGTGACTATGCTAAACCCTAAAACTACCAGGCTTAAGAGTTCTTATTTTATGAGATAAGCAAATATTTTCATTGATAAAGCCATATTAAGTTGTTTTTTTTTTATATATTGTACTTGAATTCTCCTTAACAAATCTATATCCTAAGCATCAGCTGAATCATAATATCAATGGTCCTCAATTTTCATGTTTGGCTTTCTGAGAATGCATACTTTTTTGATACTCTTATGTTGATTTTCATATACTTAATTCAACTTTTCATACTCAGTTGACAAATACTTCTAGCTATTATTTATTTCACCCAATTTATGTAGTGTAAACATCTTTAAACATCTATACTTGTATAGTTATTTGAATATTTTATTGTATTTCTTTAATTTTATAAAAATGGATAGAATCAGAAAAATGAAAGCATAAGAAATAACTTGGGAATAGAAATGTTGATTGCATAAGCATAACATAATTGAAATAAATGTGAAATAATTAAATGTGCCAAAATACATGCACTTTCACCTTAATTGTATGTCTATTGGACTAAATCTAGTTTGCTGTATGTTCAATTATGACACAGAGGAAGTAATATATATTATAAAATATCATCTCATGTATTCAAAGGTGTGTTTAAACTCAAGAAGTAGGTACTTTATGACTATATTTTGCTGCCTAAAATTGAAACTCCTCATTTAATTATTATTTCAACAAAAACTTGCTGAACATTCATTATATGCATAGGTGCTAAAGTAATAAACAAAATAAAATGTGATCTCATGTTTCCTAGAACTTGTAACCTAGTGGAGCTAACCATGTATGGAATAGTTAATATAGATAGATATTTTATTATATATTTGCATATATACGTATTGGAGAATTTGCTATCTGGGTGTCATAAAGAATTGTGCATCATTGTCATTACTGTAGGAGCAGACCTTGCCTAGTCTGTGGGAACCTATGAAGGTTTCTCTGAAGAAGTGGTATTTAAACTGAGATCAAAAGGGTGAGTAGGAATAAGGCCAGAAGAAGGGAGTTAAGAAAATGAAATCTATTTCAGAAATTGGGAACAAATGTGCTAGCACTGAGATAGCTAAGAGACCCAGAAGAAATCTAGTTTGTACAAAGAATCAGAAAAGAAATGAGAGAGTGATGTCAGATGGGGTTAGAGGGGTAAACAGGGCCAGGATCATATATAGGACTTTATATACCTAAACACAAATGGGAAAATGGAAGGGTTTTAAGGAGTGTGATGTCATAAATATTTTTTAAAGATTTATTTTGTTGTTCAAGAGAAGGCGAGAGAGAGAGAAGGTGGGAGGGCCCAGAGCAGTTTCCACAGTTGTACATCTTATTTGTGACATGGTTTCATTCCACAGAAGTGGATATGGGACTGCCTGGGGCAGGAACCAAACCAGAGCCTCCCACATGGGAGACAACCACCTTCACCACCATGTTACCTTGGCAATTACCAGATGTATCATAGCTCAGCATATGAATCTACACAGGCTGGGGCCAGGAATCAAACCCTGGACCTCATGATCACGAGGCAAGAGCTCAACCACTGAACCATCCCAGAATCCCCATAAATTTGTTTTTAAAAGGCTCTCTGAAGTATTATGTCAAATGAATTGGAGAGACGAAGGAAGAGTAGAAGTAGATAGTGATTTCTGAGGTAGTCCTCATAACATATGAGAGTGTGAAGAGAATAGATGCAGAGAAAATAAACAGGTGTAAAAGGTATTTAAGAAATATAGTTGAAAGACTTAGTCTTTAAAGAAATATGCATATGATTGATCATCTGAAACAAATTTGAGAATAAAAATTAATAACAAAATTCCAGTTAACAGGCATAAACTGGGACTATCCTGAGCAAACTAGGATGTATGGTCACTCTGAACATAAGATTTATATTTTATTTTATCTTATTTTATTTTATTATTTTAGTTTAATTGTTAACTTTATTGGGGCGCCATTGATTGGTACAAATTCCACAGATTCCAGGTATACAATAAGATTTAGTGGAGAAAAAGGAAGAACAAATTCAGCACCAAATCCCTTTTTTTTTTAAATATATTTTTATTTATTTATTTTTATTTTTGACAGCGAGAGAGAGAGAGAGATACAAAAACAGAGACAGAGAGAGAACTGAACTGGGGGAGCTCCCAGTTCAGCATATGGTTCCGCACGGGCTGGGGCCGGGGCCGGGATTCGATTCCCAGTCCCCGGCGCTGCAAGGTGAGTGCTTAACCCACTGAGCCATCCCGGCTTCCCCATAAATCCTTTTTCAACGTGTAAATTTTTGACAATAATTAACTTTGTCCTGACCAGTCTCAGGAACCAGTTAAATTCTTATGTTGACTTTTAGTTAATATAATAGAAGGCATTGGACTCCGGTAGTTCATTTTGCTGGTACTTTGGCATCTCCCGCTTAGACTTGCCCCCAACAGTTTAATTCCTCCTGACAAATTCATGGTGCTTATAAGATTTTAGATGACGTGAGTAAGCCCTTTTTCTGTAGATCTTGTCTCTTAGACCTTGTTTTGTGTGTCTCTGACTCTGCTACAAAGTAGGAGTCTGAGTCAAATGCATTACTGATTCTAATACCTAGGTGTGACTGTCATTTAGGGGTCAAATTAAAGTCCATTCAACCAGAAGAGTGACAACTCTAGAATCTATCCTTTAGCCAGTATTCTCTCTAGGGATTTACATGGCAACTTGTAAGAATTTTACCTAATTACATGGTTTTAGAAAACGTTCCTGCTTTTGTATACTGTGAAAGAGTAAGTGCGGTTGGCCTCTCACACAGAGCTTTTACTACAATTTCAAATATTTCACTTTTCTTACCTCTGTCTGGTTTCTCATACATAATCACACCCTGGTAATTGCAATCATGAAAACTTTTTCCTCTTACACTTAACTCAAAAATACCTTTTCCTCTTATTTTTTCTTTTATTTCCAGGTAATCGATTTATTTTTAGACCAACTAGTCTTATTTTTGTGTTTGGATTTCTTTCTGTAAATAGTGTCTCCTAGCAATAATCTTTAATTGTTTATATCAGTTTCTCTGATTTAACTATTTTATACATTGTCCATATTATAGTCTCTACTACCAAAAATTAGAAAGGCAAACTCATTTAAAAAGACAGAGAATATTGAAAATACATATATTAGAACCAATTAACTAAAAATAAGTTGAAGGGTAGCTGTGCTTTGGGAAGAAAATGGCAATTACAGCCTTTAATGCGCCACGGAACGTGCTAAATCTGATACACTATAAAAGATCTCCAGTTACATAGCAAATGACTTTTTTTATTACTTTGAAAAAGTCATATTTTTCTGAGTTTGCGTAGACACACTTAGCTTTTCTGTTATTATACATGGAGATACTTTCCCATGAAGATAGTTAACTTATGTTATAATAAAATTAATATTGAAGTGCATTAAATGCAAGGTTTTGATATTGTTCTAAATCAACAAAAATATATATTCATTCATTCAATACGTATTGTTTGAATATATTCTAATTATGTATGACAGACACCATGCTAAGCATTAGAGAATCAAAGATGGGCAAGATATTTTTCCTACCCAAAAGCGCTTCAGTCTATTACAAAGAATTAGGTATAATAAAGTGTTGTACATACTCTAGTAGAATCATTAACAAGTAAAAAAATTGTGGCTACTTTAGGCTATACAGGTCAGAACATAGCTCTCTAGGAAAGTGATAACTGACAACATTTATGATAAATAGTTGTTTTCACAAAGTAAAGGGTCCAGAGTTAGTCTATTTTTGTTGGGCATTGGTTGAGCTGATATAACAAAAAAAACCCAAATACAGTGGTTCAAAAAAAAAAAAAAAAAAAGGCTTATTTTTCTCCCACAACACAATACAGAAATAGGAGGGTAGTCTAGTGTACAAGAGCAACTCTACTGCATAATCCCTTTGGAGACCAGGTTACATCTGTTTTGTAGTTTCACCAACATATAGTGTTTTGTGAATCATATAGGCCAGTGGTCCTAACCTTTTTGGTACCAGGGAATGGTTTTGTCGTGGAAGTCAATTTTCCATAGATCTGGGATAGAGGTGTGGGTGGGGGATGGTTTCAGGATGATTCAAAAACATTACCTTCATTGCACACTTTATTTTTATTATTAATACATTGTAATATATAATGAAATAATTCTACAACTCACCATAAGGCAGAATCAATGGGAGCCCTGATCTTGTTTTCCTGCAACTAGATGGTCCCTTCGAGGGTGATGGAAGACAGTGACTCTCAAAGTGTATTACTTATGTCCAGTCTTCTCTGTAATCTTGTTTTGGTTGCTGTCACTGCAGAAAACCCTGATTCACAAAGATAGGATGTTGAAAATGGAGGCAGGCTTTTCAGTGCTTTTTGAAATTTTCAGGATATCCCACCTTGACTTTAATCCAGAATGTATAGAGATTGGAAGTTGTCTCAAACATAATTTTTTTTCAAAGATTTATTTTTATTGTTTTTGACACACAGAGAGAGATACAGAGACAGAGACAGAGAGAAGGGGGAGGGCCCAGAACAGTCTCCATAGTTGCACAACATTCGTTTTTCCACATAGTTTCATTCCACAGGTGGGCGCAGGGCTGCACAGGGCAGGAACTGGGCCAGGGTCTTCACCCCGGTGAGAACTGAACTGGGGGCACTCCCCAGTTCAGCATATGGATCCACACGGGCCGAGGCCGGGATTCGATCCTCAGTCCCCGGGGCTGCAAAGTGAGCGCCTAACCCACTGAGCTATCCCGGCTTCCCCACAAACATAATTTTAAAGCTGCTGTCATTTGCAATCTCAAGCAATTGATCCTCTTCTAGCATGGACAAAGTTGATTCACCTGGCTTATTCACAAATGGGTTGCAGATCCATTCCTTCCCACTTTGGGGGTCTTTTGTGGTTGAGAAGTATTGCTCAAACTCTTTTGAAAGCAGAGATAGGTGAAAGCTGGGAGAAAGAGAACCCTGTCTCAGTCTCCTTCGAAATCTCTGCTAATGTTTGAAACATGTCAAAAATCACCATATTCACTTGTCGACCCCATAATTCCAGTTTGGCTTTGAGTGCAGCTACTTAATCTGCTGACATGAACACAGTTGGCATTCTCCCCTGAAGTGACAAATTGACTTTATTGAGCAGATTGAATATGTGGCCCATTCTATGTCACTTAAATAGACTGCGAGTTGTAACTCTTTCTCTAAACAAAATCTCTGGAGCAGCTCTCATAACTCACAAACTCTAGCCAGTGATCTACCTTTAGAAAGCCATCTTACTTCTGTATATAAGAGAAGATGTGTGTGCTCTGTGTCCATCCCCTCACAAAGCTGAGCAAACAGACATGAGTTAATGTGGTTGATCATTTTAATCACATCCTGCAAAACATGTTTATGTTCAGGTGACATTTTTTAGCTAGCCAGCATTTCTCTATGGATGACACACTGCATAGACTCACATTCTGAAGTGACCTCTTTGACCCAAGTAGTAAAACCAGAAAGCTGCCCAGTCATGGCATCCACTCCATTCATGTATATACTGACACAAAATGACCAATTCAGTTTTTCTGATATGTAACCATTTGAAAACTTGAATAGTTCTGCAGCTGTGGTGTTGGTTGACCACAAAAGTGCATATACCATATTCTTATTATGCACTTCCTCCTGAAAAATACATCACATAAAAATAAGCATTGTTGCCTGTTGTCAACAATGGTAGACTCTTCAACCTGGATTGCATACCATGGTGACTCATTAATCCTTTCTAACAATTATGCCTCAGTATCTTCTATTTCATCAAATCATTTAGCTATAGTGCTAGCTGAAAAAAAGAACACGTGCCACCTTTTTGTTTTTTTTGTGTGTGTTTTTTTTTTGTTTGTTTTTTTGGGGAGTTATTTTCTGATAGAGAGAGACAAAGAGGGAGGGCCCAAATCAGTCTCCGTAGTTGTACATCATTAGGTTTCTATTTAGTTTCATTCCACTGGTGGGCACAGGGCTGCGCAGGGCAGGAACTGGGCTGGGGTCTCCTGCGTGGGCCTTAGCAAGAACTGAACTGGTGGTATGACCCAGTTCAGCATATTTACCCCCAGTTCAGCATATGGATCCACATGGGCCAGGGCCGGGATTCAATCCTCAACCACCAGGGCTGCAAAGTGAGTGCTCAATCTGCTGAGCCATTTCAGCACCTCCACATGTGACCTTTTGTACTGCAGCCTCTCCTAAAAGTTTATGACAAATGTTCTTAGCAGCAGGCAGGATCAACTCTTTACCAATAGTAAAGGGCTTCTTAGCTTTAGCAATATAGTTAGCCACTAAGAACGATGCTCTCAGTGTAGACACATTTGATGAAGTGGTAAAATTCAGTAATTACTTCTGTTCTTTGTGTTCATGGTTTTTCTTTTGTAAAACTCCAAAGGCTTGTCTTTTAATGCAGGGTGCTTGGTTTCCATGTGGTGAAGCTGTTTTGAAGTTTTTATGGCTTCATCGGATAGCTGGTCACCGTATCAATATACAATTTGTACAATTACAAAGCAGGCTTGGAGAATATTAATCACCTGTTACGATGAACCCATTATTTAAGTAGGACTCTTGGTACTTTCTTTAAAATGCAGTTTTCTTTTTACTGGCAGTCTTAAAGCCTTCTGCTATAATATCATTGGCTCTTTCTCCCTTTTCAAAGAAGCTCTCTAGTGACAATTTTTTTTTTTTTTTTTTTTTACTCATTTTGCTAAGGGTTAGCTTATGGGCTTACCAACTGTGACTGAGACTAGTCTACAGTGTGGGAAAGAGGCATGGATGGAAGTGGTAAATAAAATAATAAGTGGACCATGCCTAGAATAAAATAAGTGTAAGATTCTGACTTAAAGCCTGCCACCAGCTACAGCTGTACAATTGAAGTATGTCAACTCACTTGCCAATATAAAGCCTGCCACCAGATGCAGCTTAATTGTCACTTGCCTCTCATTGATAGGGTTTTGATATGAGTCTGCAAGCAATTAATTTACTATGGTCTTTGTGCAGTTCGACCTCTTTGCTAATAATGTGAATCTGCATTTGCAGCCACTCCCCAGTGCTAGCATCACCACCTCCGATCCACCTCAGATCATCAGGCATTAGATTCTCATTATGTGTGCACAACCTAAATCCCTGCATGTGCAGTTCACAATAGGGATTGCACTCCTATGACATTCTAATGCTGACACTTATGACAGGAGGCAGGGCTCGGAATGTAAGGCAAGTGATGGAGAGCAACTGTAAATACAGATTGGTGGCCTGAGGATTTGGGACCCTTGATATAGGCAGCATATCTATATTCCTAACCAAAGGAAGTGGGGCAAAGAGAAAGCAAAAGACAAATTCATTTTTCAAAACTATGATATACAAATTGAACACATCACTTGTTCTCATATCCATTTTCCCACAACTTAGTAAAGTAGCCAGGTTGAGCTGCCAGCAACATAGTGGAAATGTAATCCCTAACTAGATGACACTGTACATAGCCAAAATTGAAGCACTGTAATTTTACTAATTTTACTCCCTGGTTTTACTAATAGAGGAAAGGGGAGAATGGATTGTGGGGGGAAAATCAGTCTCTGACACAACTGGGAAGTGTCTAATTGGAGCAAAAACCAAGAGTTTAAATATATATATATACATAAATGTTTATAATTATTCATGTATAATATGTGGTAGTTTTTAAAACATTAAGCATATATAGAATAATTATGATTTGAACTTAAAATTAGTATATAGACATTTAAACACAGCACTTCATCCTTCTTCTGCTAGAAGGATAAATGTATTCAGCATTCTGGGATCTAATTCAGGCACTTGAAGAAAACCAGCTCTGTGGTCTCATGAAAGTCATTGGACTTTGAGCCTTAGATTTCTCCTCTCTAAATCGAGAGGTGTGAATAAACACATGATCTTTTTAGATTTTTTTCTGTATTAAAAGTTGTATGACTCAATATTTAATGCCACAGTCTGCTTAGTTATATTAAAGCAAGAAACGTATGCATAGATAATTTTATTACTAGATTTTTAGCAGAATTTTTCCCTATAGTGTGATAGAATGGCTCAAAGTATTCTTTGTAGTATAATGCAAAGAGAACATTCCATGTTACTATGTCCCTGTACTTCATCACCTATGATAACCATGCTGCTGGCTAAAAAAAAACAAAAAACAAAAAAGAACAGGTAATTTCTTATCGAAAGTGTCAAGACTGCTATGGTTAAGGCTACATACATAAGAGATTCTGACTACCTTAGCTTGAACACATATTTAGGATGTTTGATGTATATTTTGGCCAGAAATTCATCCAAAAATTAAACTAAATTTTAAAACATAAAGAATGTTCTTAGCCAAAGGCTATGTGACTAGTGGGTATATAATAGTTATAGTACCTCTATTTACTGCTTTGACTTTGTTTTTAAAGTAGATCTAGATTGTTTAGTAACTGATTCTTTATTAGCAGAGGCTTGGTTTGTGTTGGCTTTTACTGACATAAGAAGCAGAAAGAAGTAGAGATGGATTAGTATGGAAAGGTGTAATGCATAATAAAATAAGTTTGTAATATT
Organism: Craseonycteris thonglongyai; assembly: GCA_004027555.1. NCBI lineage: Eukaryota > Metazoa > Chordata > Mammalia > Chiroptera > Craseonycteridae > Craseonycteris > Craseonycteris thonglongyai. Next base: position 13,964 of record PVKE010004532.1, on the reverse strand, counting down.
CTAAACAAATTTCAACTGTTCTATTTCAATGACAAATCATAAAAATGACCAACTAGTTTTATTGGTTAATTAATTTATTAAAAATAAGTTTAAAAAAATACAACCATGGCTCCTCCTCTTCCCTAGTTGTCTCTTCAAGATTTCTTTTTTTTTTTAAGATTTATTTTATTGTTTTTAACAGAGACACAGAAACAGAGACCAAGAGAAGGGGGACGGCCCAGAGTAGTCTTCATAGTTGTATGTCATCAGTTTTCAACATGGTTTTGTTCCACACAGGTGGGTGGGTAGGGAGCCACACAGAGTGGGAACTGGGTTGGGGGCCTCCCACATGGAAGGCACATCCCCTTGAGCCAGTAGCTGAACCAGGGGTTGAGAACCAGTTGAGAGCCTCCCACATGGGAGGCACATCCCAGTTCAACATATGGGTCTGCACGGGCTGGGACAGGGATTTGATCTTCAGTCCCCAGGGCTGCAAAGCGAGTGCTTAACCTGCTGAGTCATCTCAGCTTTCCTCTTCAAAATTTCTGATACTCACCATCTGCTGATGAAAGGACCTAACTAACTGGAAGATTATCATCAAGTGGAGAAAAATCTGTGGTTATTATAAATGTTTGTGATCAATACCATAGTGATTTACATTTTGTGATGCAATCCTTCTTACATCATGAAAAACAATCACATATTTTTTTAAAACTAACTGAAAGAAGCTATGCAGATTTGATGAGATGACATATTTTCTAAAAAAAAAAAAATTGTACTTGCAGTAAAATTTTGATTAGACTGGCAATAACATGGCATAACTGGAATCCAAAGAAATCATAAACCCAGTCACACATTTGTTGAAAATACAAGTTTTGGAAGAGCAGATTGTAGTAACTAAGCAGGTGAGCCATACTGCTTTATCAGGCCAGTCTTACATAAAAATGGGTAAAATGAAGCCGGGACCAAATGAATTTTCTCAGTTCACCCTTTCGCTATTTTTGCAAATTATTTTTACACTTTTAGATCCAGGGTTTGTAGAATGATTCAGCTTGAGCCTTTCACTTGGAATTCATCAGGCAGCATAAGGAATAAATAAAGCATCCTTAAGCATTAGGCTTTATAAAACAAGCAAAGAAAATAGTTGAATTTTAATTGCCCTTCAGCAAGTTGTTTCTTTTAGGAGTTTGTGAATAGAGTTGAACTATATGCTCCTTTTTATTGAGATAGGAATTAGCCTCACCAAGAAGTCAGAATAGCTGTCTGTTTATTGCACTTATTTATCCAACCCTTGTCAAAAAGTATAGAAGGAATAATCGGAAGAACAAGAAGAGTGATGGTAGAGAAAAAGGAGACAGAAGGAATGATTGGAGTAGTGGTGTGTGGGTACACCTGGATATTTAAAAAGTGTTTTATTATAAACTCATGAATAGATTTTTTTTAATTAATAATTTTTAGAGTAGTTTGGGGTTTCAAAAAAACTGTGCAGAAAGTACAGAGTTTTTATTATTTTCATTTTTCAAAAAAGTTAATTCTAGTGAAAACACACTATCTTCTGCATAGTTTTGTAGGTCCTTGCCACAAGAATCACATTTTTTCCAAGTCATCTCTACGGTCTAACTATGATGTTTCTATTTTTTTCTCTTTGTCCTTCAAAAATAGAAATAGCAATGTGTGGATCTAGAGGTGATACAGTTATGGTCAACTGTAAGCATGTAGTATGGGTATACAAATATAGTCAATCGTGAACCTATAATTTGGACTGTATAGTTGTAAGTAATTATGGGCCAAAGATATATAGAAGTGCAGTTATATTAAGTCACAAGCTTATAGTGTGGGCTTTGCATTTGTAATTAATTGTGGACCAATAGTATTGTGGTTATAATCAAAGATAGTGAAAACAGAAACCCAGAAGGGACCTAACATTTTACTGAATACCTGGTGTGTGCCTCAGAATACCTTGTGGACTTTACCTGTTATTTTATTTAATCTTCACAGAAATACTATAAATTAGGTGCTGAAATTCCTATGATTAGAAAATGGAAAGTTTGGTTAACTAACTTTCTCCAAACCCACTTATGTAAGCTGTGGGACATGTATTTGAGTTACAAAGTTTATATTATTTCCACACCTTCATCACTTCTACCTGTGATTTCATTTGTTTAGCAATAGCAACTATGTGGCCCTTCAGGTCAGTAGCAGACCTTCTTAATTGATCCTAAGAGGTCTGTCTTGCCTTGTCTTTCCTTCCTTCTTTCCTTCCTTCCTTCCTTCCTTCCTTCCTTCCTTTCTTCCTTTCTTTCTTTCTTTAATGTTAAATTTATTAGGGTTACATTGGTTAGCAAACATTACATGGGTTCCAAGTGTACAATTCTGTTATACTTCATCTAGTGTTATAATATTTGTTCACCAACCAGAGTCAATTCTCTTTCCATCACCATATATTTAGCTCCCCCTCCCTTCTCTCCCCTACCCCTTACCTTCAAGTAACCACTAAACTATTAACTATGCCCATGAGGTTTTTTGTTGTTGTTGCTTTCAATTTTACAATCCACATATGAGTGAAGTCACATGGTTCTTAGCTTTTCCTTGTCTGGCTTATTTTACTTCACAAGATGATCTCAAGTTCTATCTATGTTATTGCAAGCGGCAGTATTTCATGTTTTCTTATAGCTGAGTAATATTCCAATGTATATTGTGTACCACAGTGTTTTTATCCAGTTGTCTATCAAAGGGCAATTTAGTTGCTTCCATGACTTGGCCACTGTGAATAGCACTGCAATGAACATGGGGGGTACGGTACATATGTTTTTATGGACTAAAGCTAAAATGTATTTCTATCTCTGGCTGGGCCAAATTCTTTTCTCTTCACTGCACTCTAGGTAGCCTTTATCTGTTAACTATGATTTTCATATAAAGTAGAGCCTATTTCCATTGCTAATTTTAGTCTCAGTGCATAAATTCCATTTCTTTAGTAATTCCTTGCCTTTATCAAATCTTCCTTTTTTTTCCTCATTTTCAATGTTATGCCAAACATCAGTGCTAGTTTGAATGGGTCCTTATTAGGGTCTATGAATCTTTGATACTTGTTACCCTGTGCTATCCAAAACAATGGAAGACTTGTAACTACAGTGTAACTCCAAATGTCACCATCAACACTTCTCCTTAACTTGTGCATACAATTAATGCCTCTTTTTCATCACTTTTGAGTTTGAGTGTAGTAGGTGAGTGTCATACAATGGAAGGCCTACGAAGAAAAAAAAAAGTTTTTCTAACAGCTCTTTAAGCAGCCCTAAAAGCAGACTTCAGAAGTAAGGATTAACAACGACATAGAGTTTTGAACTTGCTCTGAGTTCTATTCTATGCCCAGGAATATGTTCCTGGGGATTTACAATGGCACAGGACCTCTTATCTCATGGATTTAAAAATAAAGTTTAGTTTCCGCAGAAAATCCTACCATTTTAAATAAAGAAACAAGCAACATTTGTTATGCAAATACAACTTAAAGGCTTCTGCAACACACAGTAAATAGTATGCTTGCTTTAAGACTATAGCATCAAGATAATCCTTGCCTAATCTCAACCAAATGACATCTCTTAAAATCCATGTCAGACAGAAAGCCTAGAGCCACCACTGGTTTTCATAAAATATATTATTTTTCTTTTTTTAACTGTAGTTGTTATTTAAGCTCTTGTAAATTAGAGACTCTCTTAAGTTAGCTGCTATACTGGGATTTGTTGTACTCAAATTATCTTCATTCTTATACTTCATCATTATCTGGAGTCAGTTACTCTCTTGGCCTTCTCTTTCAGCATAAATTACCTATATCACCATCTACTCTGTATTTTTAAATGACTCTTGATTTTTGTTTCCTCTTCATTTCTACTTTCTCATCATTTGGTCCATACATGTCCTATTACAGTGTCTCCAGAAATGTTCTGCATTTTTTTTTTTCTTTAAACTTCAACTTCCGCCGTTGTCAACCCCTCATGCATTTTTTTTTTCTGAATGAGAATGTAATTGATCTAACATGTATTCGGAAAGAAAATGAAAGATATAAATAACCAAAATATTTAGAGACAACTGCCATTATCACATTTACACAATCACTTCCAGTCTACTTCTCAAAACATATGTGCATAGAAAACATAATTATAAAATTGGACTCATATAACATATAGTTCACCATTCTTATTTCACAGTTAACATCATGTAATTGGCATTTTCCAATGACAGTAAATATTACTTAAAATTGTCTTTAATGGCTATATGTTGAAATCTGTAACTTCAACATTGTCTTGAAAATATTCTGTTCTTTTCTTTCTTGTACTTACCCCGTAATAGATATTTTAATTTCATAGAGAGCCATTGTTAATTTAATAATTATTTATAATTCATTATTTTAATAAAAGCAGGATAGAGAAAGACCATTTATTTCTTCTTCTTTTATCATGTTCCCTGATAATGCTATCTTCTGCTGCAGATGAAGCTTCTTCCAGCCACTGGTTAGGTCCAGAAACACCTCATTCATTACTGCATTGGGTGCACAACATAGGATTGATCTATGCCATACATGAATATTAATGATTTCAAATAAATTCATTAGTGAGCACAGGTAGACATATTAATTTTTAATTTAGAATCAGAGAGTTCAGAGTGAGCAACATACTGCTTTGGTGGAACTGATCAATTAGTTCTTTTAAGAGCATACAATTAGGAAATCATGTTGTTATATTTATGAAATTTTGTTGAAAAGTAAAAATATCTAATGGACTTAAATACAAGTTGTTCTGATTATATATCACAGACATGAATATAAATAATGTAATAACCAAAGTGCTTGGAGAACACAAATTTAAAATATTTGTTTATTTATTTTTATTGTTTTTTGACAGAGAGAGAGAGAGAGATACAGAGATAGAGACAGAGAGAGAACTGAACTGGGGGAGCTCCCAGTTCAGCATATGGTTCTGCACAGGCCAGGGCCAGGATTCCATCCCTGGTCTCGGGCGCTGCAAAGTGAGCGCTTTACCCACTGAGCCATCCCGGCTTCCCCCAGAACACAAATTTAATTAGCTCAATTTTATAGTTTAAACATAAACAACTAAATTTGAATAAGATGATATTTATTAAGCATCAAATATCTCCCATACATTCTATTTGATGCTGTTGTGCATAAGTTTTCTTTTATTTATGGTTTCTCTTTTCCTGTTTTCAGTTACCCGTAGTCAACTGTGGCATGAAAATACTAAACTGAAAATTTCAGAATAAACCATTTATAAGTTTTAAATTCTTCATTGTTCAGATTAGCATGGTAAACTCTCACAAGTCCTGTTCCCTCTTCCGAATGTGAATCATTACTTTGTCTAAGATATCCATACTGTATATACTGCCTCCCACCTCCTAGTTAGGAAATGTTAGAAGCCATGTTTGCTATCAGATTACATTGACTGTCCTGGTATCTTGGTGCTTAATTTTACTTACTAATGGCTCCACGGCACAAAAATAGTGATGCTGGCAATTCAGATATGCCAAGGCCAGAAAGTGTGTCATTTTAGTTAAATGGTGAAAGTTTTTTACTTAATTAAGGCATTGTATTATCTCATATCATCACAAGAAGACGGGTGTGTGCAATACAATATTTTGAGACAGAGAGAGAGACCACATTTTACATAACTTTTATTATAGTACATTGTTATGTGTTCTATTTTATTATGTTACTGTTAATGTCTTAAGTTGCCTGATTTATAAGTTAAACTTTATCATAAGTATGTATATGTAGGAAAAAAATACCTAGTATATACATAGTTTGGTACTATCCAAGATTCCAGGCAGCCACTGGGGGAGGGGGGTGCAGGGGTGTATTGAAATGTATCAACCTGTGAATAAGGGGGGATCACTATAATTATCACATTACATTTTTTTTCTAACTTCTCACAGAAATTATATTGAGTGTGACTATTGTCCAAATTTTTAAAATAAAGGCACTGAGACTGAGAACTTATATATACACAACTATGAATGATAGATTTTTAATTTTAACTTATGCTTTCTCGTTCTGGGCCCCTTCATTTATTTAATAATATTTAATGAACACCAACAACACGCCAGAGATGGTGTTAGACACTGGGAATACAGTTGTGGACAGACTAGGTCCATTCCTCATGAGGTTATAGTCCAATAGGAAAAATATTTACAAAATAATTAAAAATAAAAATTGCAGAGAAAGATAAATGTTGTACAATATTACTTATATAGGAAATTTTAAAAAATTTAACTCATAGAAACACAGACTAAAATTGTGATTAGCAAGGGGTGAGGGTGGGGAGAAATGAAGAGATGTGAGTGAAAGAGCACAAACTTTCAGTTAGAAGATAAATAAGTTCTGGGAATCTAACACACATCATGGTGATTATAGTTAATAATGCTGTATTATGTACTTCAAAATTACTAAGAGACTAGATTATAAATTTTCTCACCACAAAAATTAATGATCCCAATGTCACAAAATGGAGATGTTAGCTACAATGGTAATCAGGTAGTAATTATATTGTAATATATAAGATTATCAAATAAATACACTGTATACCTTAAACATATACTGTGTTATATCTCAATTAAACAATAATTGTGCTACAAAGACAACTATGAGGGGAAGCCGGTATAACTCAGTGGGTTAAGTGCTCACTTTTCAGCCCCAGGGAGCAAGGATCAAATCACAAACCTGGCCCATGCAAATCCATATGCTTAACTGGGGAGTGCCCCCAGTTCAGTTCTCACCGGGGTGAGACTCTAGCCCAGTTTCTGCCCTGTGCAGCCCCGACCCACCTGTGGAATGAAACTATGTGGAAAAGCCAATGATAAGCAACTATGAAGACTGCTCTGGGCCCTCCCCCTTCTCTCTGTCTCTGTATCTCTCTCTCTCTCTCTCTCTCTCTCTCTGTCTGTCAAAAACAATAAAAATAAATCTTTAAAAGACAACTATGGGATTATTAACTGAAACCTGACCAAATATTTTTTCTATATTATAGCTACCACCCTTTCTTTCACTCTTTGTTGCTCCTGTTTATTGAGAACTTACTATAGGCACCATGTTAAACTTTATGAGTTACTACATTAAATCCACTCAACAACTCTAAGAACTAAATGCTATAATTATTTTCTATATATTCATAGATGCACTTGAGGATCAGAGAGATAAAGTAATTTACTCAGGAACATGTTGTGGGAGCCAGGATTTGAACTCAGATTTTTCTAATTTCAAGACCATGTGGTCTACTACAATAGTATTTGTGCATTAGTGTTTTATGTTTATTTTTCTAGTATTAAATATTCATGACTTTTATAGTTTTTCTTTTCTTCCTTTATGTTTTTCCCCTACCCCATTTCATTCATTTACTATCTTTTCTTAAAAAAAGAAAAAGAAGTTTGCTGTCTTCTGTTCTAGTGCTATACCTCATGATCATTAAATGATAACATTTTACTTGGTACAATGTATAATATGGGGAAAATTAGAAATGATAAAATCTATGTTGTCTAGAGGGTGAAAAGTGTAACCTACTGATCTGTGTGTGGTGCTCCATCTTTGAGCTTTCTTAACTGTCATGTAGTCGCATGCCTTGTTCTTATTATTTGTCCTTCTATGTAATGCTTTCCTGCTTTCTTAGAACCTAACCTTCTCACATATGATTTCCAAAATTACTATGTTCCTCATACCTTTAGAATTTTCCATTAAGTGTATTTGTTGTCTTGGAATAACTGGTACATATTTAAAGTAACTACTGCTTGGATAATTAATAACATAGTCATTTTTCCCTATATGGCATACAAAAACTTAAAATAATATCCGTGCCTCTAAAAAAATATATAATATAAATCTCTGAGTCATAATTGTATTCCAGTTCATTTTCCTTATACTTCTGCCCTGTTGTTCTCTGTTTCTTTCCCATTTGTATTCCTCCCTCCTCATACTTGTCCTGTTTTTGTAATTACTGTTTTTCTCAAAAATATGCATTATATGCAAGATAAGAAAACATTTTGAAAAATAGTTTACTCTTGCTTAAATTTGACTATAAAGTCCAAATGATAAAAAAAATCCCAAAAAACACAAAGAAACAAACAAACAAAAAAAGGTAAAAGAGTAACTCTTTGAGCAGGGGCAATTTGTATAGTTACTTATAGTCATTTGCCCACTATTGAGTTAGCAAATACCACAAGAAAAATGGAGATTCTGTCTCCCATCTTTTTTCCCTATTATCCTTGTGACAGTGTCTCTTCAGGTTACAGTGCATTATTATTAGTTTCTTATTTTTCAATCTTGAACATCAATACACGTGACACCAGGTAGAAAGATGTGGATCAATACTTGGGAATGATATGAGTTGAGGATGTGCTGCACCATTAACACAAACTTATGCTACGCATTCATATTCACTGAAATACATGGACTGAGAACATAGTAAGTTAAAGTTATAAGAGGTATTATTAGAACAGATTTGAGAGAAGTTAAGACACATGTAGGTCCACTTCTAGTCTGAGCCAGCAAAGGGCTACCGTCAGATTGCTAAAGATTTATTTCGAATTACGTTTCCCTTTTGAGACTATTATAGCCTTATATATCTGAAAAAAAGTAAACAGCTCAAACTCAAGACAGCTTCTTAAATTCTCTATTATTCATTTAATCTCTATATTATTCTTTAAAACAACATAAAGGGGTATACCACATTTAGGTTTCTCCAATACAAATTGCAAAGCATTTGGGGATATATATCAGAATATTTGGGAGAACTTGGTCAGTGTTTTAAAACCACTAAGTTTCTCACTAAATATCCCACTAAAGTCACATTTCCAAATCTGTTCCCACATCTTTAAAAGGTAGAGTTTGACCATGTCATTTTTAAAGGCCCATTATCCTTTAAACACTATGATTCTAATACAGATAATCTATTTTCTTATGCTGAGCATAATATAATGTCAATCAGCAGGAATTTAATTTTTTTTCTGTGGGTTTCAAAAATAATGTTTAATCACAACAATAGTAAGAATTTTAAGACAACATAAACAAAAATAACACTGGCGTTATCGCAGGAGAACTGTTTCAGATTTCTGAAATGATCTTAGCTATTTTGTGTATTTTTTGCAGTTCCACTTCTTAGAAAGGAAACAGAACAAGCAGTGGTCAGAAATATGAGCACAAGGCAAAATTTAAACCTGGGAAACAATTTGTCCATGAAACTTAATCCTGGGTGAATCTGGATTTGAAAGGTGCTCCATACTATATTGTAGTGGATACATAATTTTTGTATAAAGTATTTTAATAAAAAATAGTATGATGTTGTTCTTCAGAATAATTGCATAAACCACTACTGTTTTGTAATATCTAGTTATTAATTTAGCTGCCATTACAAAGGTCCTCTATAATGTTAACAATGGCATTAGCTTGTCTCATTTACTTAATTAGAAGAAGATTGTTAAACCCTGAAAGGAGTGCCTTTGAGAAACTTTTTATCTCTCTGGTACTCTGTGTAAATATTGAAGTGAATATCTGAATGCATTCTAGCAGGAAGGAATTATTTTAATACCAGATATTCAAAGATTATTTTGACCTTGAAAAGACACTTTTTAAGAGGTTCTTTTTAGATATTTGTAGTTAATAATCCCATGTAGCCCCCCGCATGGATCCACAAGGCCTGGGCCCGCAGGCCCCGGCCTGTGGCACTGTGGGGAAGCCCTGGCTCTTTCCTGCAGACCCACTCAGGCAGGACTTCAAGGTGGCAGGACAGGCATTTAGAAAGTTTCTCCCCCTCTTTGACCAAGTATTAGTTGAAAGAAGTGCTGTGGAAACTGTAACCAAAGGAGGCATTATGCTTCCAGAAAAATCTCAAGGAAAAGTATTGCAAGCAACAGTAGTAGCTGTTGGAGCAGGCTCTAAAGGAAAGGGTGGAGAGATTCAACCAGTTAGTGTGAAAGTTGGAGATAAAGTTCTTCTTCCAGAATATGGAGGCACTAAAGTAGTTCTAGATGAAAAGGATTATTTCTTATTTAGAGATGGTGACATTCTTGGAAAGTATGTAGACTGAAATAAATCACTATTGAAATGGCATCACATGAAGCTGCCCCATTCCACTGAAGTTGTGAAATCTCATCATGTAAATAATTTACGTATATCTCTTTTGTAATAAACTAATGATATCCAAAGTGATGACATCCAGTATCTCTTAAAATCTAGGTTCACTGTACTGATAAAAACATTTCCAAATAAAAATATATAAATAAAATAAATAAATAAATAAAAATAATCACATGTAAACTAATTCACTACAACACATCTATGCATAAAATTCTTAAGAAAACACTGGGCAAAGACTGTCATTTAATCAAAAGACATATTTTCAAATTTTATTTATTTTTATATTGCACATGGTGAGTATTAAGTTTTGTCAAGATTCCCAATGAGTGTCGTACTCAAGTTGGCCTGGACAATTAGGTGTGAAGGCCAGCGGTGTGGGAGCATGTGAGTTAATGTTAGCAACCAAAGAGCCATTTCCTTGGAAGAGTGGAGATGCCACGTGCAGCTTCACAGGTGTGTGACCTATGCAGTTGCACATGGTCCTATGTTCAAAATGGCCTATGGACTTGTTTTCATGTTCTGCTGTCGCTGTCTTGAACTTCTTAGGAATTTTGGACACAAGGCTCTGCATTTTCATTTTACAGAAATTTTACAAGTTATGAAGCCAGTTCTGACTGTGTATACTTGAGCTTTAGTTGTCTGCCATGATCCTGTCTTAGATCCTTAGGCTTTGTCTCTATTTCTCTCCTTGTTTGTTTCTACTAGTCCCTCTGAGTCTCCACTCCTCCACGCTGTACATTATTGTTTATACTTGGCTTGGCTCCTCTGCTTTTTCTCTGTGTGTGCTTTCCTATAGTTTTGGTCTTTTTCTGGCTTGTTACAGTCCCACTCCCCGTGAAAGTGTGCCATTAGGAGTATTAGGCACTATATACAATAAGAAGAATTCTTTCCATTTGGAATAATGAGAACAAATCACAGTTTAGGACTTTCTAGAAGCGTATGAAAAATATTTAACACCAGAAAAAAATAGGAAAAGAAAGTTGCACCTTCAAAATTATCAAATATTTAAATAATATATTTAAAATTCAACAATGGTTAAATGTACTATACATAAAAAGTTCATGACGTTTGAAAATAATCTTATCAGATGTTTTTCACTAAAGAATTCCAGAGGAGATATGTTTATGATGAAAAACATGGTCAAATATAAATTAAGTGATTTATTTGTAGAAAATGAATAAAATTATTCTTTAAAAACTTTACATGTGTACATTTTTATATACTATATATGATATGAGGTTGTTTGCTAGCCAAATGAGGAGGGCATAGAATTTACATAAGTATTAAATTGACCTGGTATGCCATATAGCAAGCCATTCTTGGACAGTTTTCTTATGAAGAACCACATCATAGAGTTCTAGCTTCCCTCATATCTTTTTTTTAATATATTTTTATTTCTTTTTATTTTTGACAGAGAGAGAGAGATTCAGAGACAGAGACAGAGAGAGAACTGAACTGGGGGAGCTCCCAGCTCAGCATATGGTTCTGCACAGGCTGGGGCCGGGATTCGATCCTCGGTCCCCGGCGATGCAAAGTGTGCGCCTAACCCGCTGAGCCATCCCGGCTTCCCCTCATATCTAAGTTATAGATGAGTATATTTGAATTAGCTTTCCATCCCTGTTGCAGTCCATTTTGGTAAAGATTTCTGTGTGATTGAAAGCATGGTATGGTATCATAGTGGCATTGAAAGTTCCACAGCTTGACCAGTACATTTTTCCCATTTACAAATTAATTCTAAACTTTTCTTTGTTGTTCCAAAGCATCAAAGTAAATATACTATTAAATACTCAATGCTTCATTACATTTCAATTTTTTTTGCTTGATTTCTCTGGATTATTTTAAATTTACTTTATAAGAGATGTTTGCAATAAGGTATTTTAGATATTACAAACTATGCTTTGCTGCACAGCAATTAAAATTGATGGATAAATGATTTTCAAAATATTTTCACATGCTGTACTGAGCTGTGAGCTGGCCAGATAATGATAATGACAGGAAATAAAATATTTAGAGGCTGTCAGTGTCCCTCAGCCAAAAGCCAACAGGAACATATCTGGAGTTTTACAGATTGGGATTTTTTACTCATTGCATTGAGGGAGAACATTCACTATAGCACACCGTGGGATATCTCAGTAAAAGCATGTTAGAAACAACTTACTTTATGGCATTTGAACTTTGGTTATGTAGATTGGGGAGGGGTCTAATGAAAGTTTTTTCCTTTAGATTGAATGTAATATTTTTTTAAAGCACGAGCAATTCTATGATTGATTATCTCAATGAAGTTTATCTAGAGGAAAGTAGACTAAAACAAGAATAAAGTGGTAATTGGGGAAAAAAAGTATCATTTACTAATTTTAGGCATGAGAATGATGTTAGATGCTTTTGGGGAGGCACGGTGACCTTGTTTTTGTTGGGAAGTGGCTTTGTTTTGTCTAACTTTATCGTGGCCTCATAGTAACTTTGTCTCAGGTTGGTATTCAGTAAAATTATGTTCAATGGAAGAATACCTTCTGAGTAGTAGGCTTGCTTCCAAATATCAGAGAATACCCTTTTATTTCTTTGCAAGGCTAAAATGAAATAAAAGCAAGAATTCAAAGTTAAGCGAACATGAAGGGCGACTTTCACCCGGATACTTCCACTGACTATCAATGAGCCAAACTTCCACTTTGATTGATAGATTAGGTAAAAATATTACAAGAAAAAATTAGGGCCTTTTCAAGAATTTATATTTGATCTGAGGCACATAATACAAGTATGACATCAAAGAGGCCACATTTTTCCTCTCTTCCTCCTCACAACCCTTCACAGAGGCACTGACCAGGAAACTTATTTGTCTTGATGTTGAAATTGAGTGGAGGGCAAAAAGAGTCCACTGAGAATTTGTACACACAAGCTAGTCCCTGTGTACATAGGGCTCCAATTCACACATATGTAACCAAAAAATAACAACTACAAACCTCAAGCTTCAACTTTAGTTTGAAGTGAAGTGGTTCTAGGTTGTTAATACTTCCAAGGATCCTCAAAAAAGGCAGATTTAAATCACCTTTGAAGAAATTTAACATCAACCACAACTTCAAAATTTCCAAAACTTATGGTCAGAAATAAATACGCAGGTAAATAAGGCTCTATGAGTAAGATCCAGCATAAACAGACTGTAGATCAGAATCCTAGAAATTTCAGATATGGATGTTATCAGACACATAAAATATGTGCCTTTAGTATGTATAAAGGTATAACAAGACAGAGTAAGGTCGGGGGAGGAGAGGTGGAAGAGGGTAAATGTGGTCATATACATGGTGACAAGGAGATTTGACTTTGGGTGGTAAAAACACAATGCAATATATAGATAATGTATTACAGAATTGTAACTAGAAACCTATATAATTTTATTAACCAATATCACCCCCAATAATTCAATTTAAAAAATGAGGAGATGGTGGTGAAGAAGACCAATAATATGTTCCTTGGGATGTGGTACACCATGAAACAGCTCTAAGTTTTACGTTTCCTCTTCTAATGTGTATTATGCCATTAAATGTAATACTTTGTTATAATGAACTATTTTTATTGTTATCTTTTGAGAGAAAAATATGATATAAGAAGAGATTAAAATATGAATAAAGAATAAAGCATAAAATTAACAAAGTAGATTAAATAATATTTTAGCAGTTAGAAAGTATAAAGATTAAAATAAAATGTTTAACCATACAAATTAGGGAGAAAAAGTATAACTTGGTTATTAAATAGTTATATATCTGTGTTAGAAAAAAACTAAAGTTTCATTAATCAAGGCACTTAGCTTAGGACTTATGTCCACAATTACCCAGCAGGGTACATAGATTCTTTATGTTCTGAC
>PVKE010004531.1:0-64171 GCA_004027555.1 Craseonycteris thonglongyai | reverse complement strand
TCTCTCTCTCTCTCTCTCTCTCTCTCTCTCTCTCTCTCTCTCTCTCTGTCAAAAACAATAAAAATAAATCTTTAACTGTGAAATGAAGGGTGTGGGTTTTGCCTTGTACCCCAGCCAATATATCTTTCTTTATGGTAGTTGACCAGGGGCGTGGTTTTCCCAAGGGCTGGTGGTAGATAGTTTATTTTTCATTTTTGCCCTTCCTCTACATAAATAGCTTAGTATTTGCCTGCTTTTTCCCTTTATGACTTCTCACTATCTCTGTTTCATTTCTTTTTCTCTCAAGTCTCAACTTTAGCCCTAAAGATCATTACATAAAACACAATTTTCCAGAATTGGTACACCGTAGTTTTATAAATGCTATATAGTTCTTTTTACCCCACAGCTCACTTTAATTTCCTGTTTTGGTGTTCCATACTTGAGGGGAAGCATTTTGTTTAGTAGTGATGAGTACACTTGGGGTGAGGGTTTGACACTACAAATAGACAAGCATTTGATGTTGATGTGCTTGTCTGTTTTGTTTTAATACACTTGTTGGTCCTAAATAGGACAATCAGCTGAAGAACTCGGGTGTGGTGGCCTGGCAGACCTACTGATTAGAGAGCAGCAGTGATGTGGGGAAAATTCAGACAAGCACATTTTGCCCAGCTAAGTTGACACCAGAAAAACATCTTTATTCTAATACAAGTAGAACCCAAGTGCTGCTGCTTCTCCACCTCCAATTACTGGATTAGTTATATTCCTTTTCTCTGCAGTGACTTCTAAAAATGTGAACAACAGCACCTTAATAAGCACACAGTACACATCAGATTCAGTATTTTGTACACCTACAGAAGGCATTTCTGAATTTTAAAATATGACTGAATGTCCAAAACTTGTTTTGCGAAGTGGACTCCTGTGTTGTGCTGCTTCTATAATAGTAAAAAAAAAAGTCTGCCAGGGTTTCTACAAGTGTGGTTAGAGAGCAAGGCCTCCCTCTCTCTTCTAAGGTACTGAGGTGCTTGTAACATGAAGACACCAGCAGTGACTCAGCAAAAGATATGAAGAAATGACAGCACCCATAGCAAACCTGGGTTACCCCAGGGATTGGCTAGTTGTTTTAAGAGGTCCCCAAATTCTCAATTTTAAAAACAAAATTAATCTCAGTGTGCTTCACATTTAAACAGTAAGTATGTGCCAAACAGGACATATATGAAAAAGAACTAGTTATAAAATTTAACAATCAACATGTCACAACTGGGAAAGATTGTTTTGAGGACGTTGACTCCTGAATCGGGAATTAGACTAGTCAGAAAATGGTTCTAATAAGATGTTGTTCTGTGAAGGATATGTACCACTAAGGTTATCCTGATTTTTGCCAAAGAAAATACTTTTTCTTCATGTATAATATTTAAAACTTATTTTGTAATAATTATGTTTGTGGGATTTTTCTAATGATTAAATTACTGGAGCCAAAGGCCTTTGTCGTGGGGTTATCCTGGGTTTTGGTTTTGTTTGTTTGTTGGCGTTACATCTGGTTGTTGAAGGTTAAATCCAAACAAGGGGGAAATTAATATATATTGAGATAGTATTTCTCTTAATCTATCGTTTTTATTTCTTAAGTAAAATGTGTTGAGTATTATAAAATTATAAAAGGCTTCCATTAGTGCTAACAAGTTAATATACTTGGGAAAAAACCTAGAATATATTTAATTACAACCATTTAACCAAAATTCACAGTATTTATGTAAGATTCAAGTAAGATTGTAGTTGCAAGCAGGTAGAAATTTATGCTTGGAGAATTTAAGTAGCCTTTCCAAGATGATACAGCTATAGGCTAAGATATTCTTGCTCTAGTTAGGTTTCTTACATTTCTTTTCTTTAATGAAGAAACAAGTTTTTGAGGTAGAAATATTTTTCTTAAAAGTATTTTTATTCACATCAAAGAAATGTTTGTATATTCTTACCAGTTCTAGTAATCTTTCCTCTGGCTCACACAAAATCTTTAATTACGGTGTATGCCAACGCCACTCCCCCACCCCTCCAGCCATATACATTGCATTCTACTGCAGTGATTAAAGATAACATAAAGATAGCATGGTTGTTCTCCCTGTCTCTTAAAACAGAGTAGGTCTAGGCTAACCAGGCAGGGAAATTCATGGAAAAATTTGGCCTGGCTTGCTGCAAAGTGCTTCTGTAAGTTTGCTTTACTGCTGGCAGTATGCCATAAGCTAGCTTTAACAAGAGTAGGATTATCCTGTGTTGTGTTTTGTTTCTTTGGTTGGTTGGTTGGTTGATTGATTGGTTGGTTGGTTGGTTTGAGAGAAGGTGAGAGAGAAGGGTGGGAGGGCCGAGAGCAGTCTTCATAGTTGTACATCATTAGTTATGACATACGGTACTTTCATTTCACACAGGTGGAAGGGGGGCCTCGCAGGGTGGGAACCAAACTGGGAGCCTCCCGTATGGGAGGTGACAGCCTTCACCTGCCAAATCATCTCGTGATTACCACTTGTGCTGCGGTTCAGCATACAGGGTTGCTGGGGCTGGGACTCGAACCCTGGACCTCGTGATTGAAAGGCAAGCACTCAATCGTTGAGCTATCCCTGCATCCCTAACCTAGGTTTTTTAAGAGAGAAAAGGATCATAGTTTTTTTCACTAAATTATGAAGACATGACTACAGAGTGATGGAATTGAAGGTTTTAAAAAAAGAATTAAAAACAAAATGTGGTTAGGCATGTCTTATTTCTATAGTAAGACAAGATGTAGGAGAAAGGTTGTGTTTTTTTTGTCATACTTAATTGTCATTATTTCACATTCTCTTTTGACCCTAGTAAATATGTGTGTCTTATATGTTAGTAATTACTCTAAGTATTACTACAATGAATATCTTTTAAAATTTCAATCACATCCCTCCCCCCCCCCCCCCCCCAGGAAATATAGTATTGAATTAAATCCACATTCTAAGGTGTTTCTATTCTGTATCCTCATATTTTTTAAATGGTTCAAAACTAGTGAGTAGAAAAACTGCATT
The DNA here is from genome assembly GCA_004027555.1 of Craseonycteris thonglongyai. Classification (NCBI taxonomy): domain Eukaryota; kingdom Metazoa; phylum Chordata; class Mammalia; order Chiroptera; family Craseonycteridae; genus Craseonycteris; species Craseonycteris thonglongyai. The sequence goes on along the minus strand of PVKE010004531.1, from coordinate 61,160 downwards.
TCAGTCAATAGTATTAATACTTCATATTGGGATTGATTGAGATGCTGGTTTTGTACATGAAGTTTGAAAGGAAATTTTATTAGAACTGGTAGGAATATACAAACATTTCTTTGATGTGAATAAAAATACTTTAAGAAAAACATTTCTACCTCAAATACTTGTTTCTTCATTAAGGGTGGGCGAGGGGGAGAGAAGTAAATTGCACATCTAACCTGCAGAAAAATAAAAAGGAAACATTTCAACCTGGTCTGTGTCAGCCTACCATATGGGACTTTTTTTCCTTCAGCTCATTATGAACAGAATCGTTGTGGTAGTAAAAGTGAAAGTAAGTGGAGTTTCTTTTGTTCTCCTACTTGTTTGGAAGGTGGTCACTGAGGGTCTGGAGCAGTGATTTTCTACTCTGGTTTCACCTTATAATCAGAGTAAACTCACACATACTTGTGGCCCCACCTCAGACGAATGAATTAGAACATCCAGAAGCAAATCTGTAGTGATCAAATTTGTCTTGAAGTCCCTGGGTGCTGTGGTTGGCAGTAGGGATAAAAAATGGAGTATTATGAGATGCTCAAAAGATGGTACAGGCATACCTAGGATCCTAGATATCATAGGGCTATCATAGGTGTGCTGTTGAATCTGTGTTTGACATAAACTATCGTTAAGTACCATTTTTACCAAACTATTACTAGATTCTAGTGTTCCAACAATAATTGCCCTAAACTAAAATACAGTAGTTTATTTATAGATTACATAAGTATGGGGAATGCTTCATGTCAATGATTATAGCTGCAAATAATTATGTGTTCCTATTATGATTATAGCTGTGTATACAACACTTTTTTTAAAGAACTAATTTGTTATTCATAATGAATCATTCATTTATTTCTTTTGTTTTTAGGCTGTTGAAAATCTCTGTTCTCACAAAGTTTCCCCAACACTCTACAAGCAGCTACGCCAGGTCTGTGAAGATCATGTCCAAGCACAAATTCTTCAATTTAGAGAATATCCTTTTGTTGTTTCATGAAATTTTATTCTTTACCTAAATATTTTGAAACTGAAATATTTTAATAGGATAAAGAACTAATGAGTATCCTTAATATTAAAAGAATTGCTTTTTAAATTCCCTTTTCTTTACAGAACCAAAACCTTATATTTGTTTCATATAACCCAATATAATAGATTTTCTTTCAGTTCAGTTTTTGCCATTTATATCACTTTGCTGATCTGATGACAGCTAAACAGTGTGTTCACTTATAGGGTCCGGTTGAAATATTTAAGAAAAGTTCTGGAAAATGCGTTAAAGTTTGAATTGTGCTATCTTTTTATTCCTATAAAAACCCATCTGTATTAGTTCCTATTAGTTTTCTGTGATGTGTAACAAATTACCACAAACTTAGCTACATAAACTAATGCCCACTTGTTAGCCCACAGTTGCGTAGGTCAAGAATAATGGCTTGGCCCAGTGGGTTCTCTGCTCAGGATCTCATAGGTCAAAATCAAGGTATCTTTTGGGCCTGTGGTCTTGCCTGAGGCCAGGCTTATCTTCCAGGCTCATTCAGGTGTTGGCAGAATGCAAGTCCCTCAGTTATAGGTTATAGGACTGAGGTCACTTTTAGTTCCCAGAGGCCACCCTTGGTTTCTTGTCACAAGGTGCCTTCCTGATGACACAGTTATTTTCTTCCTGAACCAACAGGATTATCCACCTCTAAGGTCTGCTAATATAGTCTTACATGATGTAACCCATTGTATTCACAGTTCCACTCACAATTGAAGAGAGAAAATTATAGTCAGCATTTTAGAATTTTGCCATCTATGACCAATGTCTACCAGGGAAATTCTGAGCTCTCCGTAGCATCCTATATAGACAGTCCTTTGCAATCTGACCTCCACCTACTTCCCTGGTCCCCTCCTGTTATTATAACCACCCACATGTCTCATTGAGTAGAAATTAGAAAATGGGTTTATAATAGCAGACAGTCTACTCGTGACTGCACTTTTCCGGGCCTCTCTCTATTCATTTGTGAAATTAAGTAGTCGTGGTATGCTCATTTCTAAGTTTTCTTCTAGCTGAAGGAATTCTTTTTCTCCCGTTACCCTCACCTCTAGAAACTTAAGCATTCAGAGCTCATTAAAATCTCCCTTGGCAGCTGTACCAGCTCTGTTGGCCTGGCATTGAGGCTCTCAATTTTCCATAATGATGAAGCTCAGGTCAGAGTGAGGTGTCTCAGTTTAGGACATTATTTGTAGTTCTCCCATAAATGAGTCAGTGAAGTCAATTCTAGTTCTGTTATATTAACATCTACAAATACACCTCTACAGTATTTTCTGGCAGAACTCTGTCCTGAAGATTATGAGGTCATTCAGGATAATGATGACCACACTTTTGGCCTTCTGGAACCTATCCAGTGTGTACCACATCACAAGAGACATCCTCTGAAGACATATTCAAGTATACTTCCTGCCTCAGTACCACCACAGTTCAGGAACCCATTTCCAGGATATTGGCATCTAAAAAATAACCTGACTCCCAGACTTGTCGGAAGTCATCAGCAGATTCCCAAGCCTTCTCTCTAAGACATGCACTTATAAGGGTGAGCTGATGTGACTTTACCCTATTCTAGTTATTTTCCCAGCGTACTTGAAAACTACGTTTTTATTACCTGATCAGGTTATCCTCCTGCCAGTTAATCCTACCCCATGTGTTAATTAATCCACTCATTCCATTCAACAAGTACTTCATATCTACTATACTAAAAAGAAAAATTATTATACCTTATTTCTGCTCTCCAAGTAATGACAGTGCTGTGGTAGAGGCAAGGGAATTACTGTATTCCCTTGATGCTGTGACAAAACTATGATTATAAAAATTAGCATTTATTTCACAAAAGAAGGAAAAAAATACTACTAGATTAAATATCCTTATTAGTGTGAGGCAACTGGAGTTCAGAAATGTTATCAGCCAGGGACAGGAAGTGCAGGACATGAAGCATTTGGGGCAAAGCTTCCCAGAAGAAGTAACACTTGAATTACATTTTAAAAGATGAGTAGGATCTAGTCAGATATAGAGTGAATGAGGCATCAGAAAGCAGAGTGTGAAAGTGTGGCATGACTACAGTCTGGTAGAATTGGTGAAATTTGAGGCTGTAATGCGAAGATGTAACTTGATTTGAATCTTCGTATACACTGTTAAGGCTCTGGACTTGAATCTATGAGCATCTGAGAGTTCTTACAGGTTTTCTTAAGCAAGAACCCAATGTAATTAGACTGTGTGCTGGAAAGATCACTTACTTTGGCAAAATGATGAGACAGATTAGAAAGTAGACCAGAAACAGCACACATTTATTCAGTATTTAGTGTTTGCCAGGTATAATGCTAGGTCCTGGGAAAAGTAAACATGAATGAAATGGGATTCTGGCCCTTTAGAGCTTAAACTCCAGTGAAATTGATAGAAGCATAAAGATAAGCATTAAAAAAAAAAAAAAGATAAGCATTTATGAAACAATATGGTAAGGATTTTTAAAGTTTTGGGTAAACTTTTGGGATGTAAAGAAAGAGCAGCCAGCCTGCCTGGGAAGGCAAGTACATGGCAGTGCAGACGTAGTGTGCACTGGGGATAGAGATAGGTGATGACTGGAATGGTTGTGCCCTCAGAGCTTGTTTTTGTATAACCTAGCCTGGTCTTACAATGATTAAGTGTTAATGCTATTGCAAATGACCAGATACTCACTGAGCCAGTCATATCTAAGGTAAACATATTGAGATTACTCTTGAATCTGAGATATTCTCGTATTTTATGTAACTCTACTTCTAAGATGCAAGGACTACTACCTGCTGTATACTGTTGTTGAGGCTAATATAAGAACTCGGAGACTTTGGGAAACCCTTCATAGGTTAAACATCTGGTACACAGGTGGAAAAAGGACTCCTGTGGAATTTAGTGATCTATTATTTTCTCAGGTTACTGTATCCATTTCCTTGTTCATGTGTTTGATAAATTCTGCTCTTCTCTGCCCCTTTCAAAATAAGGTAACTGCTATTGGTGATATGACTTTCCTCAAAACAGGAGACTCCTACACAAGTACACCTTAGTCAAAAGCAGCCCATGCTGAAGCAGGCATTACACAGTGTAGAAAGAAGTACATGCTATGTAGTTAGGCTCAGTTCTTAAAGAGTTCTCCTAAAATAGCAAACTCCTCAATCTAAACCTGTAAATAACTATAAGCAAAACTCACTTTATCCTTCACCTGATTCAATTTTAAACTGCACAGCTTTGTTTAGCCACAGAAATGCTAATTAGCCTGGGGCATTAATGGTTCATCACACAAAAACACTAGTCCTCAAAACAGAAGGATGCATAGAAAGGATGTATAAGGAAACAAGCCTTTGCTTGTTGGGAAATCATGAAACCAACATTACCTCTAAGTGTCTTCTCAATCTGCTGAAGTCAGCAGGCTTTGGGCTTTTTTTAATAAAAACATCCTCTGTCCATATACTGGTACTCACATGACTGACTGGTATGTAGTTAGCACGCATGGAGCACTTGTCAGCAGGCTAGCTTTACACATTCACACAAATTCGAGTTACTGGTACCCTTATTAGCTGGAAGGCCAAAGACCACATAGCAAATGAGTGGTCCTGGGTTAGAGCTAGAATTCAGAGGGGAATGTGACATAGTTCCTGCTGCCATGGACTTTGTAGACTAATGAAGGAGGCAGTAATTAAATAGTCCAAAATATAAACTAATAAATATTATGAAAGAAAATGATACTCTTAGCAATTATAACAAAGGGAACTGATTTAGGTGAGGGGTGTCAGGTGGAAGATACAATGACTGGTCTGTATTGTGGGGTCATTTTATCTCCTGCACTGCTGCAAGGGCAGCTTGGGTGCCACTATCGTTCGCTGGGATCAGAAAAGCAAGATAACTCAGTTTAGAAAATGTGGGCAGGGGAAGCCGGGATGGCTCAGTGGGTTGAGCGCTCACTTTGCAGCGCCAGGGACCGGGGATCGAATCCAGGCCCTGGCCCGTGCGGAACCACATGCTGAACTGGGAACTCGCCCAGTTCAGTTCTCTCTCTGTCTCTGTCTTTGTATCTCTCTCTCTCTCTCTCAAAAATAAAAATATATTAAAAAAAGAAAAAAAGAAAATGTGGGCAAATATATGACCATCATTTCTGTACTCCAGTGTTAGCACTATCTTTTTTGTTTTTCTTTTTTTAATCACTATAATCTTGTATACATGCAATTTTTTTTATGGTATATAACTATTCCTCGCTTAAGGACCTACCTGTTTAACAACTGCTCACACTTAGGCCCAGTTCTCCAGTGCAGGGAATCCCTTTTTTTGATCTTTTTTTGTTCCCACATTTGATTAGCAGTCACTACATGAAGCGTTCACAGTCACGCAAGACTACATATTTTGTTTATAAATGTGTCATGTGATTATCTATTGAAAAATACCTACCCTATGGCACCATGACATACCAAAAAGCATCCACTTTTAAGCTCCTTGCTTATCTACTCATTTGCTTAATGATCTAGTTGTAAGAATGGAACTCGGTTGTTATTTGAGGAGTGCCTGAATTATAAGCATTTTAACACTAGATTTTTGTTGTTTGAAGACTTTCCTGACTTACCTTAGACTGTGTAAAATTAGAATCAGCTCTTCTCTGAAATGAGAAAAAGGATACCGTATTTTCCTGCGTATAAGACCGGGCGTATAAGACGACCCCCTAATTTTACAGTTAAAACATAGGTTTAGGCCTATATTCGCTGTATAAGACTACAGCCTCGGAAGTGGGGGGTAGTCTTATACAGCGAATATAGGCCTAAACCTATGTTTTAACTGTAAAATTAGGGGGTCGTCTTATACGCCCGGTCGTCTTATACGCCGGAAAATAGTGTAGTTGTTCGAGAACCTATCTGAAGAATAAACTGGTGACAAGCTCTCAGCATGTTTGTGTGTCTTGTGTCCTGAGAGTACTCATCTGTAGCTTTGTGGCTACATTTGTAGCTTAGGGTCTAGAATTGATTTTGGGGGATGCTGGGATGGCTCAGTGGGTTAAGCATTCACTTTTCAGCCCCAGGGACCAAGGATCAAATCCTGGCCCCAGCCCATGCGGACCCACATGCTGAACTGGGAAGTGACCCCAGTTCAGTTCACACTGGGATGAGACCCCGGCCCAGTTCCTGGCCTGGGCAGCCCCGTGCCCACCTGTGGAATGAAACTATGTGGAAAAACCGATGATGTGCAACTATAGAGACTGTTCTGGGCCCACCCTCTTCTCTCTGTCTCTGTCTCTCTCTGTCAAAAACAATAAAAAATAAATCTTTAGAATTGATTTTGATATTTAGAAAGCTAGAGATCACTAAATGCCACACTTGTGGTATTAGCTTACCATTGCCTACTTTTTACCACAAGAAATGACAAAAAGTTATTAAAGACATAAATTGATTTTACCCAGCTCTTTAAAGGAAAGTATCTTTCATTTAATGAACCTTCACATTGAACTTTTCCATCCTAATGAAACTGTGCACCAGGTAGAGCTCTGCCTTGCTTAGTTGCAGTACCTGAGCCACCTGATGGTATCAGATTAGCTGGTGTGGGTTTAACCCTGTGTGGCTTTGCAGACAGTGTGACTGCCCGTGGGGACCTGCCAAGGTGTCCACCATGAAACAGGTGCCTCATGTTCAGCACTGGGTACCAGAGTTGCTGAGTTGCTGCCATGTCTAAATGTGCTTGTGACTGTTCTTTGTTTTTTTCAAGATGTCCATATAAGGTTCTAATATTGTGGGCCATTATAATTTTGAGCAATTATAAAAGGGTTCTTCCAGAATAATTTGTTAACTATTAGGTCTTTGCTATGACAGTTTTTAGTTGTTAAGCAAAGAAAGCCTCAAGAGAAAGTAAGTTAGATGCTTGTCCAGGATCACTGTAATTGTGGTCAGCTGCCCTAACTAGCATGACACGGATATAGATGTGTCTTTGAGTCCCTCCACTTCTCTCTTGATTTTCTGCCCCCTTCCCAAAGTCCTGGCTGATGTCCTGCCCTCCACTTGCTACCACTTCATCAGACCTCCCCACTGACCGAAGGCTTCCAGTGCCTATCTGATTTTACAACTCACACACTGGCTAGTGTATTTTTTCTCTTCTCTACATGCTAAGAATTTTATATATAATCTCACAACAGCTCTGAGGGGTATGTGTTCTGCTATACATGGAGAGACTGGGGCCTAGGGAAGTTTATCCAGTGTCATAGAGCTAGGAAGTGGAAGAGCAGGACTAAAGCCTAGGAAATCCATGTCTTTCCAATTCAATGTGCTGGTTTGTTCATTTGTACAAAGAGAATAATGTCTGTTATGTGGTGGGGAGGATTAAATGAGCACAAACATGAAAAGTGCTTTGTAAGTTATAAAGTTTGCTCTAGGAGCCTGAATCTGCTTTTTTTCTTACCATAAACAGCATTTTGAGTGTTTCTTTAAAAATAATCTAAGAGTTCAACTGAGAGCATTCCTAATGTGGTGTATGGCTTCATGTCAGTTTTCATTGAGACTAAGAAGTTGAAGTTAAACATAGCCGTTTTCCTGTGGCTGCCAGTCCCCCCGTGCTATTAATCAACCTGCTTCCTCACCACTGAGACAGTGTCTCTAGAAGCTCAGGTACAAGATTAGATCAGGATCTGCCCTTTGTGGGCCCATGAAGCCTATGACCTGGTTGTTAGTTTCAGCTGTCAGGGCTCTGAAAGGAATCTGGCAGTGAAATGTTATAAGAAGGAAGGAAAACTGGGAAGGGGGCAATCGATGAAAGACAGGAGTGCAGGCAAGTATAATCACAACTAGGTAATGAGATGGGGAGAAAAGAAAAATGACATTGATGGGTTTTGAACTTCTAGTCTTGCAGTATTCTGATAAACTGGTATATAGTGTTCTGTGGCAAAGAGAGTTGAAATTAAGGGGTTAAAATTACAGTAAAACAGCATTTCTAAAAGTTTTCCTTAGCAGTTCTGCACAGACTCACTAGATAGTGTTTTATTTTTAAAGAAGATTAACACGTGCTGGCAAGATCATTGCAGACAAATGGTAAGCATGTTGACTTTATTAATACTGATTATAAATGTGGTATATTATCCCTGAATCATTTTTGGTACTGCTTTTTATGTCTGATCTCCTTTCCTCTGGTTTAATTATAATAGAAAGGTTTGAGTAGCTGGGAGTATGTTCCCTTTTTAATTCCGCCCTTTTCTTTTTTAAATCAAAGCATGGCCTCATCTATCTTCTCTCACCCACCTAGGGAAGGTATGGGCCAGATTATGAGCTGAGATGGGACGTTCTATTCAGGGTTCTGTTTTGGGTCAAATGCTACCATGCAGCTCCATCATAGTTGGACAGCAGAGTAAAGAAAAGTGGGCAAGGTGAACTTTGCTTTTCTATAACAGGGCTGGCTGCTAATGTGGTTTTCAAACCAGCCTAACAGTACCCATAATTCTTAAATGGGTTTGTAAGTTTTTTCTTACTTTCAGTTTAGGGTTGATAATCTAGCTTCACTTCTAGAACTTTTAACTGGACAACCAAAGTCTTAGACTTTGTAGATATAGTGATTCCTTTTTTTTTAACTAGAAACCATTATTATTTTTATTTAATTTGCATTTCTTTTTGATTAAATTTATTGGGGTGACATCAGTTAGCTGAAGATGTATTGATTCTAATTGCATTATATATATGTAAGTTTTTAATGTGACCTGGCTATTTATTAAATGAGAGAAAAGATAGTAACATCAAGGAGCTTTCCTGAGTATGTCGAATTCTTTTGTTTCCTCAATAAAGTAAGTAGTAGACAATGACTATGTCTCTGTTCTGGGCCAGGCACGTGGTAGATGGTAGAAATAGGTGAATGACTGTTGGGAAGGTTTTGTTTATGTGTATAAGCAAACCTATACAACAGAGTCTGGTAAGTTCCATGATAAGAGAATTACAGGGTTACAGCATGCATCTTAGCATGGCAAAGGGAGCTGTTGATTACCCTACATATTGCCTGGTCTGCTTTCAAAGTGGAATCCAACACATATACCTACCTGTCCAAGAGCCTCATTCTAATGTAACAAGAGCTAATTGTTTAAAAAGCTTAAAGCAGGCATGTCTAAGCTACTGCCCAGGGCGGCTTTGAATGAGGCCGAACACAAATTCTTAAAAATATTATGAGATTTTTTTTTACCGTTTTTTTTATTTTTTTTTTATTATTTTTTAGCTCATCAGCTATCATTAGTGTTAGTGTGTTTTATGTGTGGCCCAAGACAATTCTTCCAATGTGGCCCAAGGAAGCCAAAAGGTTTGACAGTGCTGGTTAGAGCATTTCCCCACTCTAGTGAGATTTACCACATCAGTCAGAAAATGACCAAATTTCAAAGGTATCCTTTAGGCTATAAGTGCTTTAAAATCCCTACTGTCAGATTTTCTGGACAAGAGATTTAAAAACAAACAGATATCAAGGGGCACAATTAAATTTAGAGGGGACAAAATAAACCATGACGGTCTTGGTGGGAAATCTCTTTTCATCAAGAAAAAAATTATTCTTAGATTTGAAGTGCCTAGCATAGTGTAGAGAGCAAAAGGCCTAATCTTGAATAATTTGTTAGTACGGTATATAAATAAATTCTTTTCTAATTTCCAGATCATGATCAGAAGCATTTTCTTGTTTTTGGATCGTACCTATGTACTTCAGAATTCCATGCTTCCTTCTATCTGGTGAGTCAGGACAGCTACATTTGCTGCTATGACTAAAACCACATGTTTGACCTGTGTCTTCCACTGGTTAATTTAACTATGTGTATGTGGTCATTTGTCTGTGGTCCTTTAGGTCAGCCAAAATCACAAGTGTACACATCCAGACCCAGATGGATCTTAGCCCTGTAATGTCTCCATCACCTTAGCCCTGTAGTGTCTCCATCACCAGTGAGAGTGACAAGGTGAAATTGGGGCAGGCTGTTATGTTAGGAGGAGCAAGTTTTAGCACATTTTCCAGCTTACACCGAGTGTCACAGTGGAGGCAGCAGGCAAGAGCAGAAGTACTGTGTGAAGCCATGCTTGTGTAACTGGCCTCTGGACTTCAGGACTATCTGGAGACGATGGCACACTGCTCATCTCTGCTATGAGGAAAAGGCCAAGGGACTCAGTAACTCTCCCTGGCATCTGGAGTTTGAGCCAAGAATGGTTCCTTCCAGTGGTCTGGTGAAATTCTGACAAAGACTGTGACTGCTGGTGAGGTCATGACCTCTGAGGTCCTAAACCCCCATACTTCCACATTCTGCTGAGCGTCTGACTACACAGGGAACTAGCTTCATCTAGGCCAGGGGTCTCCAAACTTTTTAGCCCGCGTGACACATTAACTATCAAACAGCAGTTTGGGGGCCGACTACACACTCGAGGTCCAAATAAAAAAGAATCAAAACATAGATGTTGTTTTTAATTATTTATTTAATATTATTGTATGCAGATAAAAAGGTCTCCACGGGCCGGATGAGAGGGCCTCGCGGGCTGCATCCGGCCCACAGGTCGTAGTTTGGAGACCCCTGAATTCTAGGCTATTGGGGCCTGTTGTTTCAATCTGCTCATCACACATCATCCGTTAGCAATAGTATAAATTAGGAACTCCTCCCCCATGTTACTCTGGGTTCCTAGTTACTGACTTCCACAGCCTTTGCTGGCACCCTTCATCTTTCTGCCCAGTTGTCCTAAGTCTTCCCATTCCTGCCTCCAAGTAGCCCTGCCTGACTTGAACAAAAGCCTATCGCTAGTCTCATCCTCGGTTCTTATTTTGTTGATGTAGAAGCTTATTCTTCCATTTAGAAGTGATGCTGTACTCATTACCTTTAAACCTGAGCTCTTTAAAAAGTTGCTTTCTTTCCAACTTTCACCATTTTTTCACCCTAACCCAAAGCATTGTGATTTTTCCTTTCACCACATAGAAACTGCTCTTGCCTAAGATGTTGGTGATCTCCTTGTTACCAGATTTCATAGTCACTTTTTTATCTTTATTTTATGAACTTCACATCTATGTAGCTTTAGACACTTTTCTCCGTGCTGAAATTCTTCAATTTCTTAATACCATTTTCCCTCTTTATTCCTCGTATCTCTCTGACATCCTCTGACTCCTACACACCTCATACTAGGCACCCACACGTGTCCGCAATAAGGCAGGCACTGCACATAAAGGATAGCCCTTATTCAAAGAAATAAGGATAGTAAAACTCATCACAGCGAATCGCAAAGCTTCTACTCTGTGCAAGGCACTGTTCCAAGTGCTTTAGCACCTACAGTTTACTTAGTACTTAAAACAGCTCTATAAGGGATGACTGTTATCCTCATTTTGTAGATTAAGAAACCAACGCAGGGGAAGCCGGGATGGCTCAGTGGGTTAAGTGCTCACTTTGCAGCGCCGGGGACCGACGATCGAATCCCGGCCCCGGCCCGTGCGGAACCATATGCTGAACTGGGGAGCTCCCCCAGTTCAGTTCTCTCTCTGTCTCTGTATCTGTATCTCTTTCTCTCTCTGTCAAAAAAATTAATAAGATAAATAAATAAAACTTAAAAAAACGAATGTCCATCAACTGCCTATTAAAAAAAAAAAAGAAAGAAAAAAAGAAACCAAGGCACAGAGAGTTCAAATAACTTGCTGTACCCAGGTTTTAGGGCTGCCTAGCCTGAACTCTTACTTTATAAACATAGTATATAACATAGCCATGTCATAAACATTGCTTATAGTGTAAACTGTACCACACTCAGTTCACTGCAACAGGCAGAAAGACTGAGCATAATGGTGAAGTACGAAAATTGTGGTGAAGGTGTGTAAGAAATGCACAAGGGAGAATGAGGATGGGGGGCAAGCCTTGATGCAAGCTTTGCAGAATGAGCAAGAACTGTTAGCTAAGATAGCTAAGAAAGTGGTGGTAGAGAAAAGGGAAGTATGTTCTGGAAACTAATTTAGAACAGCAGTGTGCCCAGATTGTGCCATTTGTGGGAGAGTCAGTGAGATGAAACTGATGAGATACCCTGATGGCTGTTGGTGGGGAGCTGCTAAAGCTTTAAAAAGATTTAGATTTTAGGAAGAAGATTCTAGTGGACAATTAACACTTCCTACACATTGGGTATCTGCCTGGCCCTATGTGAACTGATTTACAGGTATAGAACAATGCATGTGATCCCCATTTAGTGTTGAGGATGGGCCCAGAGAGGTTAAGTTCCTTGCCTCACAGTCACAGCAAGGGGTAGGGCTGGCATTCAAGCCCAGGTGGCTGGCTTGAGCCCACCTGCTGACCACTGGGATTTAGTGCTATCTTTGCATGGAAGACTGTGACCCATGCCTCCTCCAGGGAACAAGAAAGGGTCATTATGATTATGGGGCACAATGTAGGAGAAGGTTCTCTAACATAGATAGGGTTTCCCAGAACCTATGGTCACCATCGTATGTGGTATTCGCCATGACTACCACTCACTGTTAATACTGCTCACCGTTAATAACCTCTTACTGCCACCACTGCACTGCTACCACCACCACCACCATCACTACTCACCATTACTACTATTCACCACCATCTCTTAACCTCCACCACTACCACCACCGCTACTGATACTATTCACCATTACTACTGCTCATCACTTCCCCAGAGCTACCCATTCAGGAGACCTGGGTGGGCCCAGAAATTGGAGTTTTGTCCCCTTTCTCAGTTTTTGGCGCCTAGGGTCCTAGAGAGGTGTTTTGGCAAAGCCCAGAGTCCATTATCACATGTTTCTTGTGGATAGTAACTGACAGCTAAATTTCCTCCTAAATTTCTCAGGCAATGAACTGAGAAAGTATGCTGTACTCTTAAAGTCATATTTTCAATTTGGTTCTCTAATATAAAGGACCAAATAGAGGAGAGAACCAAGTGCCAGGGTAGGAATAGTTGGATGACAAGCTCTGTAGAGGAACCAGAGACAGAAAAGGGAAAAACGGAGTGGTGAGGGCAATAGAACAGGGTGGTGAATCTCTGAGCACTCCCCCAGGAAGGATGGTGTGAACTGTGGGCTGAAGATGGCAGATTTTTGCAAGATTCACGTACCGTAGTTTTCAATGATATGCCTGACTTAGTAATGCCTCAACGCTCTTCTTGTGACAGTTGCCTGACCTACTCCAGGAAAATACCTTGACAAGGAAGGAAATACAAGGCACGCTTTGTTGTTCCAAAATGAAAAGTTAAAAAAATAATTTTTGACACCTGGATTTAGAGAATTAGCAAAAAACAGATTTCGATTGATGTTCATAGTGTAGCTGAAGTTTTACCTAAGACTTCTAAAAAGTAAAACTAAAATATAATTTTGTTTTTTATTATTTTTACAGGGATATGGGATTAGAACTATTTAGAAATCATATTATTAGTGATAAAATGGTTCAGAGTAAAACTATTGATGGAATTCTGCTATTAATTGAACGAGAAAGAAATGGTGAAGCTGTTGATCGAAGCTTGTTGAGAAGTCTGCTGAGTATGCTCTCTGATCTTCAGGTAAATGCTCATTGTTCTTCATGAACCAGTGACTTAATAGTTTATAAGAAAAAAAAACAAACCTTGGATCCCTGACTAACTACTTACATCAAGATAAATGGGCATGTCAAAGACTTAAGTGCAAAATATGAAGTCATGAAAGTATTTGTTGAAAATATGGGACTTTTTGTTTGTTTGTTTGTTTGTTTGTTTTTTAACCCCTGGAAGGAGAATGACTCTTAGGCTAACACCACACCAGGAGCCACAAAAGGAAAGACCCCTTATACCAAGGACCCAATGCTCCCCAGGAAAAGAATAAGGGTGTGATAGCACCCTCCTGGGAGAGCAGTGAGGGACTGGTCTGCCTTTGTTAACCTGAGTAGAGGTCAGCCAGTCAGGAGTCAGCTGACCAGAAGTCAGCAGAGCCTCTGGAGTCAGCTAAGCTGGAGTCAGCTGAGCCAACCAGCCAAAGCCTCAGTGGAGGAACGGCAAGTTCAGGCAGCTTATTAGTGCAGGTCACTGCAGCCCTGCTCAATCAAAATGGGGATACACCACCACTTCAAAAGGTAGGTTTCTTTAATGAAATTAGTCAGTAACTCTGCTTATTTCTTAGGTATATAAAGATTCATTTGAACTGAAATTTTTGGAAGAAACTAATTGTTTATATGCTGCAGAAGGCCAGAGGTTAATGCAAGAAAGAGAGGTGAGACAACAAAATTTTTCTGAATTGCCTTGTTTCATTTTTATAGATGTGCATATAATTATAATTTCTAAATGTTTGTCTTTTCACACATGCCAACATGTTTTTATTGAAAATATTTTGAAAGCTACAATCTAGCTGAAACCTCCAATAATGAGCTTCATTTTTATTATAGTAAAGATTTGATTTCTCTCCCTTAAGTTAGAAACTTTTTTTGCCCTCTCTGCTAAATAAGAAAGCCAGTAACATAGCTTCTGAAATAAATAAAGGAATGCAAGTTGAAGCTAGAGGATAAAAAGTAAATCTTAAATATGGAAGAGAAATCTGACATGAAAAATTTTCATCTGTGAGGCATTGAAAAAAATTACACAAAAAGTTATGTGAAAAACAGCAATATGAACCCCAAAAACTTGACAACCAGTTTTGCAGGTATTAGAGCACAGTCCTGAAGGAAGCCCCTCAGTACTGTCACTCAGATGTCACTTGTTACTACATAGGATGCACCCGACTGTTGGTCCTTTCATCGTAGTTTTGAAGAGGGAATTTCATACTAGGTAGCTGGCCTGGCTGCTGCTACTGTCAGAACCTCAAAACCCTGTGTTATGGGAGTTTTCCTGTGCTGTAGGATGACATCAGGGATATCCTTTGTCCCTGGAAACATGGAATGCATTTTGAGAGCTACAGCCACACAGTTTGGTGTTCCCAGATGAATAGCCAGTCTGTTGATTAGCTTTTGCTTATCCCTAATGGCCATGGGGTGCAATTAGGCTAAGAAACTCTGACCCACTTGTTACTGCTTACTTGTCCATATGAGGCCTCAGTGATGGAGGGACACGTAACATCAGCCCCCAGGTGCTGTTGCTCACCTGTCCATGGGGCCTCAGTAACGGAGGGACCCTGGGACTTCATTGTGAACAGTGCACGACAATACAGTGCTGCCTTGGCCCTAATTCTAGAGGTTTCATCTCCAGAATTGAGTTTAAGGAAACCTTATATTCCGTCCCACTCCACATACCCTTCCCATTTTATCACCCCCCAACCCCTATTAATATGTGTTAATATTTGACTTGAATATATATTCTGCTTTTTAAAAATTTTATAAAGAAAATAATATTTCATCTTCTTGGCCAAAAGCAAAAATCATTTTATTACTGATGTGTTTAAATGTTCTGTTTGGAAGGTTCCAGAATATCTTAACCATGTAAGTAAACGTTTAGAGGAAGAAGGAGATCGAGTAATCACGTACTTAGACCATAGCACACAGTAAGTAATATTCATTTATTTAGTTTTTGCAATTTGATCATAGATTAAACTTTTTTCCTGACTGGTTATTGAAATAAGTGGTATATTTGTAGCCTAATTCAGTGCTATCTGAGAGTATTTTTGCTCTTAGCACATTTTGTTTATATTTGTTATTATTCAGCATTTATAAGATACACTTTCTAGTGCCCTGTCATGAGTTATCATCCAAAGGGAGTAATTCAGGTTAAAATACTTTGCATCTTTGGGTTTTGAAACAAGGGATTCATGTTAATGGGATATAATTGAATATTAGGCAGTTTTGATATTAGACATCAAATATAGCTATAATTTTTATTTATGGTACTCAGTCACATTATTTTCTCTCATCTAACTTATTTTTCTCTAAACCTTGGGTTGGATGAGTAAGTAGCTAGGGAAAAGGAAAAATTTTTGTGAATGTCTGTGTCAGCTCAAATTGTTCAAGCAAGGAGAGATAAGAATACATCTTTCTACAGATAGGAGATAGGAAAGAAGTGGGAGCTAGAAAAGAAATAGAAAATAATAAATGGGTGGTTTTAAGAGAGACTAAAGTGATAAAATATGCAGAACTTGTTGACTCATTGGTGGAGAAGAGGGCAGGCAAGATGAAAGAAAGGGACAGGATTATGACAGTTTCAGAATACAGAAAGTAAGAGGGTACATGAAAGAAAAGATGAAGTTGCCTTTAGACACAATAAGTTTGAAACCCTGTGGGAAATCCCATATTTGCAGAGAGATGACAGTTGAGCTAAAGCCAGGACAAGGTTGCTCAGAGATATTTGAGGATACTTACATTCAGCTGGGGAGTGGAAGGGACCACAGGGACTAGAAGTAGACAGCAAGGAGGTACCAGGTAAGTAGAGAGGGAGCGGGAGAGAACAAGCGAGAGCAAGTACGGGGTCTGAAAAGCCAAGGAGGAAGTAACGAGTAGTGTCATGTCTTGCCAGTAGGTCAAATCATGGAAGGATAAAAGTTTTTGTTGAATGTCTGCCACTCAACATCTTTTTCTATTAGTGATATTTTCTATACATTGTTATTTCATTTATATGTATGAAGTTCAAGAAAGGCCAAGCTAGACAGTGAACTGATTAGGGAGATACCGGTATATATAAATTATGTAGGAAAGCAAGGGAATTGCAAACACAGGCTTCAGGATGGAAGTGGGGTCAGTTACACAGAGGCTGCTGGCACTCTGAACACAGTGGTTCCTTTCTTTACTGTCATATATTCTCTTACACTCTTCTGTATATATGCTATACTTTAAAGCGCTCCCCGTAATATTTAAAAATATATTGCTTAGGGAGGCCAGGATAGCTCAACAGGTTGAACGCTTGCCTTGCAACCATGAGGTCTAGGGATTGAATCCCGACCCTGGCCCATGCAAACATATGCTGAACTATGGCACAACTGGTAACTGCCAGGATGGTAGTGAAGGTTCTCACCTCCCATGAGGGAAGCCCCCAGTTTGGTTCTTGTCCCATGTAGCCCACATTCACCTGTGTGGAGTGAAACTGTGTCACAACTAAAGATACACAACTATGGAGACTGCTCTGGGCCCTCCCCACTTCTTTCTCTCTCTTTCTCTCACTCTCTCTCTCTCTTTCTTTCACCTCTCAAACAATAAAAAAATAAATAAATAAATCTTAGAAAATAAAAATATATTTCTTAGAAGTATATTTAGATTATTTAAGCAAAGGAATCATAGATATACTCATAAAGATGGTTTGCCTCCAGACAAACCATGGATGACCGGGAGGATTGTAAGAAGCACTGAATGAGGTAGCTTCTGTTGTGATTCAGATATCACAGAATAAAAAAGAATTTTCAAAGAAAAAAGAAAATCACCAAGGAGGAGAAGCAGGCTATACCAGTCTTAGGGTTGGGCTCTTAGTGTCCCTTCTACCCTCAAAGCCTACATGTCCCACATGCCTTCAGTCAGAGTACAGTGGGTGGTAGTACGGATGACAAGTGTTCTTGAGAGCAGCAGTGTATTT
Organism: Craseonycteris thonglongyai; assembly: GCA_004027555.1. Classification (NCBI taxonomy): domain Eukaryota; kingdom Metazoa; phylum Chordata; class Mammalia; order Chiroptera; family Craseonycteridae; genus Craseonycteris; species Craseonycteris thonglongyai. The sequence goes on along the minus strand of PVKE010004531.1, from coordinate 43,674 downwards.
CTATCTGTGCTATACTTTGTGACCTGCCCTATTACTGAGCCACATGAAACCTCATGCTAGAGAACACGGCCAGGTCACTGCCCCAGGGATGGGCTGGGTTCTGTTGTTCCCCCAGCACTTTTACTCTTAGTATTGGACACACTCTCCTGTTGGTTGAAATTACTAGATTCTGTGGCAGGAATTCTTTTACTGCAAATCAATGAATTTTCACTTTAGTTTATGAAATCAGTCTTTGGGGACTCAGCTGCTCCAGTTAACTCCCTAGGACTGCCCTTGGCTCATGACCTGTCACAACACCTCGGCATTAGTAGGCACTCTCCATGAACTGTTGGAATGAAAAACGTGATAGGGTTTCTTACCCTGCAGAGTTGGAAGCCTAGCGAATAAACTGTCAATAAGCGGGTATTCTGTGAGCTTATAAAAAGCTGCTCATTATTGTTAGTCATTCTGGAAATGCAAATCAAAACCACAATGCAGTACCATTTAACACCCACCAAGATGGTTGTAATGAAAAAGACAAGCAGTAAAAAGCATTGGTGAAGACAGAGAAATTAGAACCCTCATGTATTTCTGGTGGGAATGTAAAATGGGGCAGCTGCTGTGGGAAGCAATTTGGTAGTTCCTCAAAATGTTAAACACAGAGTTAGCATGTTTCGCCAACATACCATTTCTATTAAATATATAGAGAAATGAAAATGTACATCTGTACAGAACTTGTACACAAATATCCATAGCAGCATTATTCAGAATAGTCAAAAAGTGGGAACAACCCATTGTCAGCTGACAAATGGATAAACCTACAATAGAGTATTTGGCAATAAAAAAGAACGGAGTACTGACACATACTAAAACCTGGATAAACTAAAAACACTATCGAGGCCAGGATGGCTCAGTAGGTTAAGCGCTCACTTTGCAGCCCAGGAGACCGAGGATCGAATCCCGGCCCCGGACCATGCGGACCTGTATGTTGAACTGGGGAAGGACCCCCAGTTCAGTTCTCACTGGGGTGAGACCCCGGCCCAGTTCCTGCCCTGTGCAACCCTGCGCCCACCTGTGGAATGAACCTATATGGAAAAACCAATAATGTGCAACTATGGAGACTGTTCTGGGCCCTCCCCCCTCTCTGTCTCTCTCTCTCTCTCTCTGTCTCTCTCTCTCTCTCTCCCTCTGTCTCTCTCTCTCTCTGTTAAAAACAATAAAAATCTTTCAAAAAGAAAAAAAGCAAACACTATCATAATTGAAAGAAGCCAGACACAGACGTCATATGTTATACAATCCCATTTTTATGAAAGGTTCAGAATAGGCAAATCTGTAAAAATTACTGGTTGCTTTGGATTAGGAGGCAGGGAGGGAATAAGAGTCCTGTGGGTATGATGTTTCTTTTCTTTTTCTTTTTTTTTTTTAAAGATTGTTTGTTTTATGGGAGAGGGCCCAGAGCAATCTCCACAGCTGTACATCATTAATTTTCCACATACGGTAGTTTTATTCTACACAGGTGGCTATGGAGCCACACAGGGCAGGAACAAGCTGGGCGCCTCCTGCATGGGAAGCATACCCCAAGAGGGAACCAAACTGGGGGTCTCTCACAAAGGAAGCATGCCCCAGTTCAGCATATGTATCTATAGGGGCTGGGACCCAGACTGGGACCAGGACCAGAACTAGGACTCCACCCCCAGACCCTGCAGTCTCTGAGCGAGCGCTAAACCCACTGAGCCATCCCGGCATCCCTTGACCTTTCTTACAGGATGATAAAAATGTTCTATAGTTAGAGCATGGTAATGGCTATGCAATTCTATAAATATATTAAAATCCATTCAGTTGTACACTTTTAAGTGGGTGAATTTTATGGTATGTAAATTATATTTCAATAAAGCTTTTAACAAGAAAAACAGCAGCAGTGACTGGCTTGCTGTCCCTCTGTGACATTTTCCTCTATCTTCCTCTATCTCCCCTCTTTACCTGTCTCACTGTTCCCTGTCCTGGAGGCAGAGTGGAAAAGATACTGACTCACTGAACTGTACTCTTAGTTTCACCACTCACTAGGCATTTGAACTGGGCAGGTCATACCATCTCTGAACTGTGTTTTCTTATCTGTGTGGTGGAGACCCAATGTCTGCTGTACCTTTCTCTAGGGTTGCTATAAGGTTTAATTAAGATGGTACATTGAAAAGTTGTTTATAAAATGAAGGTGTTGTAATATAGCCAAAATTAATCCTTGAAATAAAGCAAATGCTCTGATTTAAAAAACAAAACAAAACTGGATAATGAACCCAGAAAGAATGGTAGTTTGTGTCTTTGTGATTATGGCAGTCACATTTACTGAATTACCAGATTTTCAGATATTTTGTTCTATGAGATTGCAACTTGGACATCATGAAGGTGCTTTCATGATAAGTTGGAGTTTGAGAAGTTTTAATGGGAGAAAGCAGTCAGGAGAAATAAGTGAGAATAGTAACATAGCTATTGCAGAAGAGGGGATTTTATAGGACCTGGAGAAGGGATTGGGGTGAAAGATGAGAGCAGAAATTTGGCAGCAATCTAGGAAGTAATGTGCATATGGAAGGCAAAACTTAAATTTGAAAAATGACTAGAGTATGAGTGCCAACTGCCAGCCAAGCATGGAGGCCTACTTTTATCGTAAGGTGTGGCATACTTGCCTGTCTGCTGGTTTCTCTTTTTCCCTGGATCTGTTAGGCTATTTATGTTATTCAGTAATTTGTTTTTAGGAATACTTCATTCAGTCTGTATTAACAACAGTGATGACTGTCCATGTGAGGGAAATGCTTGTTCTATAAGCCTTTGGTTTCTGATTGACTCCATACTATATCTGTGTAGATAATAGACTCCCCCTCTTTTATAGCTAACCAAGGTCTCTCCTTTAACTTCACTTCTGACATGTTCTCTTTTTGTCATATACAGGAAACCACTGATTGCTTGTGTGGAGAAACAGCTATTGGGAGAACATTTAACAGCAATTTTGCAGAAAGGTAGAGTTTCTTAACTCTTGTGTCAGTTAAGCTGAATGATAGTCCTTAATTCATTAAGAAAGTAAGTGGAAGATTATAAATAACAATGTAAGGGCATAGTTATTATAATAAGACAATCACTAAAAATCGTCAAAAATAATGAACATATTAGTCCTTGAGAAAATTAGTTAAGAGAAATAATTGAAAGGCATGTGATAGAGCTATTGTTTATGTTAAAATCACATTAAATACTGTCTAGGATGAAAGGTTCCAAAGAACCCTCTAGACTACAGACAGTTTGCAGCTAGGTACCTACTTATAGAATACTCATTGTCCTTTGCTGTATCATTGTTCACGTACAGTGATGTATGGGTGATGCTCAGATGCTTCTTCAGGTGTAGATGTGTATAGTTGAACAGGCTATTAGGTTTTCATGGGCTTCTTCCCCATGTAGTTTGATTGGCCAAGTGTCAGATGAATTGCCAAATATGTGCTCTGCTTAAGCCAAAGTATACTTATTCTGATTATCCTGGAGAAATAAACAAATACCTATAGAACACATTCTATTGCTAATTGTTTAATTTTACTTCTCATTTTACATTCCCCTTGTGGTGATCCTAAAGCTTTGTTAAAGAGTAATTCAAACGTTGTTTTGTACCAACAGTGAGACTACTTCTTGTATAGCCTTTATTTTTATAGCTGATAATGATATATTCACTCAATGTTTTATCTTTATTTCTGCCCTTTAAAGTGTGCTCAATACTCTGGAAATTATGAGCACAGTTTAAAATTTTATAACATTGTAGTACTTAATGTTAACATTTTTTAACTCTTAAGTATTTAATATTACCATTTGAAAGTCATTTTGGAACTAAAGGGTCTGTTTCAAGGTATTAAAAACGTTCAAGCACCAGTGTCCAACCTTTTGGCTTCCCTGGGCCACATTGGAAGAAAAATTGTCTTGGGCCACACATAAAATACATTAACACTAATGACAGTGGATGAGCTTAAAAAAAAAGGTCGCAAAAAAAAAACTTGTATGTTTTAAGAATTTGTGTTGGTCACACTCAAAGCCGTCCTGGGCCCCATGCCCGCCTTAGAGTTTAATTTTGCAAAAGCCCAAAATAGTACCCAAATATACACATGTTCTGGTTTGGATTCTACTTTGCCAGATAGCAGTATCTCTAATGAGATGCCTAAAAGTAGGACTTCCAGGTGGAATCAGAATAATGTCAAAAGGGGAGAGAATTAGCATTACTGAGCATCCATTATACTTCGTATAAATATCTTCTACTCATTAACAACCCTGTGAAATCATTACCCCCATTTCACAAATAAAACTGAGGCTCAAAACAGTTTGACATTGGTGCCTCAAGTCACAGCTCTTGAGAGCCAGAGTACAAATCTAGATGTTTTTCTATTTATACTTCACTGAAATCTATACAACTGGCACATGAATGAGTTCTCAATTTAAGGTACACCTAAAACAAATGCATTCACAATTCATTTTATGGTCTGTGTTTTCACGGAAAGATGGCTGAGTGGGTTCATAAGCCAGTGCTGTTTTTGTGAATGGGTAACATATGTCGATCACCATCGCTGAAGCAGTTTTCAACTTGTAATGGATCAGAACATTTCAGATGCTATTACCAAAGAAGATTTTGCCACTTTTGATTTTATACTATGTATATATGAAAGCAGTCTAAGAGATTTAACTAGAAAAAGTAATCAAGTTAAACTACTTGGGAGCTATGATCCAGAAAAACAACTTATTATTGAGGATCCCTACTGTGGGCACAACTCCGACTTCAAGACCAGGTACCAGCAGTAGAGCCTTCTTGGAGAAGGCCTGGCCACGTCGCTGTGGCTGCGTGAGTCTGTAGAAGGCCAGGGGGGTGACCCTCGGTAGCTCAAGGTCAGCACTATGACTCCAGCTGACCTGCTGTTTCTTATAAAAACTATTGTAAATGGAAATCAGTTATATTTAGCAAAAGAATAAGCATCTTGGATTCAGACCATCTGTGGGGCATGTGAAGTGTTTTTAGACCAGCGGAGTCCCCTTTTCCTCTTAAAGTCCAACCACATTCAAACAGAACATAATGAATTAAAACGTCACTGTAACCCAAATGTCAAATATTCTTTAGCTTAGGTGGAAAAAATAATTTAAATGTTGGGAGAAGTTTTTATGTTGGAATGCTTAAATTTGAACACTAATAAGTATTTTTCCATCAGTGCTTAATTTATAGGCAAGTGTAGGTAATTTCTGTGTACTCTAAGAAAACTAATTTAAAACTCATGACTTTATATCAGAAATGACTTTTCAAAGTAAACTGGGCAAATTATAAAAAAAAATTCTTGTTTTTAAAAATGAGTCATTTTATAAGAAAAAGGAACTTCAAGTAAATAGAAATTTTCATAAATTGTTTCAAAAATAGTGAATTATATTTATAGGAACTTTCTAATAAAATAAATTGTATTGGAGGTATTTAAAAATAGAAAGCTGGGGGAAGCCGGGATGGCTCAGTGGGTTAAGCGCTCACTTTGCAGCACCAGGGACTGAGGATCAAATCCCGGCCCCAGCCCATGCGGACCCATATGCTGAACTGGGGAGCTCCCCCAGTTCAGTTCTCTCTCTGTCTCTCTATCTCTCTCTCCGCTCGTCAAAAATAAATAAATAAATACAAAATAACATTATAAAAATAGAAAGCTGTAATTTTTAGTTCTTAAGACATTTAGAGTTTTAATAAGATAAATTATAAAATAAAAAATTATTTGCATCAGTAGGTCAAAATAGAATTTAGAGAAAGAACAAACATTGTTAAAGATCTGTAATTACACAGTGCATTTGTATATACCTTTAATTGTGCCCATTTATAGAAGAATCTGCAACTTTGTGAAGGAACACAACTAGCTCACAACTTCTCTTAACAGCTATGTCCCCATTGTTATAAAGCAGGTATTTAGAAAATCTGTGAAAAGTTTTTCTTACTGTGGTATGGTTTTAGAAAATCTTTATAGGTATTTAAAACCTAAAACAGGAAAAACTTGTAAAAATACTATGCAAATACTTTGAAATATCTGATAATAAATGCTTTCCTTTAACAGTTTATTATATATATGAATAAAATTAATCAACTAAAAGATTAAATTTGATAGCTTATCTTTTGACAAATATATTTTCGTACTGATGGACTAAATCAGAAGTAACTTGGAATCATGAACCTCCCAGGTCAATGAGTTATTGTGAGTGTTTTTCAGACCATTGCTGCTTTAGTGACACGAAGAAACAAAGAATACATCTCCCAGCATTTTCACGAAGATGAGATTCAACTAATAGGATTCACCTCAGATATTGCAGTAGACTGACTTGCCTATATAGAAATAAACAATATTCTCTAAATTTCTAAGTTACATATTAACTTCCTTTGTGGTATGCACTATATCTAGGTTAGTTTTTATTCGCACTGACTTACTGATGTGATACGCTAACATTTACTGTGTTACCTCAGGGCTTGATCACTTACTTGATGAGAACAGAGTACCTGACCTCACTCAGATGTACCAGCTGTTCAGCCGAGTGAAGGGCGGGCAGCAGATCCTGCTTCAGCACTGGAGCGAGTACATCAAGGTGCGTGGTGTTTGTCCTGATAGTGATACTAACTGTGCTTTGTGCATAGGGTTGGGTGGCTCTTTCTGAGGAGACTGCGGTGTATAGAGAATTGGATTGTTGGCGGTACCTTTGTATTTTTATTGCTGGCGATCAGGGACAGTAGTCTCATCTCCTTCCATGTCATTGCACAAACTTTTTTATTAAGATAACACCAACAGTGATGAACACCATCTAGCTGTAAACATGACTTAAATGGCTATTTGTCTATTTGTCATCAGCATAAATATGTAAGTTTAATTCTATAATAATGATTTTCAAAAAAGTTATTTTTGCAAATCTGCTTTTTAAACATGATCCCATGCCTTTGCACAGTGAGAATTATTACACATTTTGGTATATCAAGTTGGTATTTATGCTACTTTATTTCCTAGCAATCCTGAATTTACTACTTAAATATATACTTTCCTATTTCTGTAGCACACTTGTGTATGTATGTGCGTATGTATGTGTATGGCTATAAAAAGGCAACAGAAGGAATCCTTGTGATGCTGGAATGTTTGGTGTCTTGAACATGATGATAGGTACACAAACCTGCACAGATGATAGAGTTTGGAGAACTTAATCCACACACAAATGAGTTATAGGTAAAATTGGGACATTCTGGATAAGATGTGTAGATTGTGTTGGTACCAGTATTTTGATTGTGGTGCTACTCTGTGATTTTACCAGATGTTACCATCAGGAGAAAAGAGGCAAAGTGTACAAAGGATTTCTTTACTATTTCTACTACTATTTCTACTGTAAATCTAATTATCATAAGAAAATTTTAAATAGAACAGATAAAGCTTTCATGCTGCTTAGTGGAATAATCAGGCCTGAAGTTGCCTATTAATCTATATATGGAAAGCTTATACACAATAGCACCCCAAAATTCTGTACAATGATATTGTGCTAAAAGTCATAACTGACTTTTAAGCTTTACATTAAAGAAAGGCTAAATGGAGATTTAGGGCTTTGCCAACAAGTAGTCCTCAGGGAACAGGAGTAGGTGCTGAACACAAAAAGTTCACCTTTGCAGTTTTTAGTCTGGATAGTAAAAATCAGTGATGTGACTACCTACCATTCCTTTGTGTTTATTAGTGATAATCAGTTACACTCTGACAAAATAAAAGGAGATTCCATTCAGCATAGTGTTTTTATCAAAATAAAGCTGATCTTTGCAATGTGTGTACATTCTTTTTAAATGCAGTTGGTACAAAGGGCACAGAGTGAAAAGTAAGTCCCACCTACCTGTGGTGGTCATACAGTGTCCCTCTCCAGAAGATACTTATGCCAGTTTCATTTGTACCTATTCACCAGTAATCTGCTTCCACATGCATATACGATATATAAGTATAAGTGTGCACTTAATACCAGTTTGAAAAGTTACATTGGATATTAATTGTAGTCAACACCTCTTCAGCTGGTAGTTTATAGCCTCCAGCAGCTAACTGCTGTCACATACAGACTTTTAGTAATGTTTAATACATCAATTTTGAATTAAAAATACAAGCTAAAAAAACATGCTACTTATAGTTAGAAGTGAAGGAGAAAGAAAACTATAGTCAAGTCCAAATAGGTGTATTGGGTTAACAGGAATTAACTTCTATTTGAGGACTTTATAAGTAAAAGTTCTTTTAAAAGCAATGAAAGGGGAAGCTGGGATGACTCAGTGGGTTAAGCACTTACTTTGCATCCCTGGGGTCTGAGTATCAAATCCTGGCCCCAATTTGTGTGGACCCAAATGCTAAACTGGGGTGTGCCCCCAGTTCATTTCTCACCGGAGCAAGATTCCCATGTGGGAAGTCCCCAGTTTGACCCCCAGCTCAAAGGGGCATGCCTCCCATGTGGGAGGCCCTGGCCTGGTTCCCACTCTGTGCGGCCTCCACCCGTGTGGAATGAAACCATGTCGAAAACTGATGACGTACAACTCTTGAGACTGCTCCAGGCCCTCCCCCTTCTCTCTATCTGTCTCTTTATCAAAACGATAAAATCTAAAGAAAAAAGAGAAAGCAATGGAAAATTTCCCAGTTATTCATAAATTCTTCCAGAAGCATAATTATAATTCTAAAGAATTCATTGTGTACAGTAGTCTCTCCCCCAATCCATAGTTTCATTTTCTGTGGTTTTAGTTCCCCACAGTCAATTGTGTTCCAAAAACATTAAATGGAAAATTTCAGAAATAAGCAATTCATAAATTTTAAATTACAAGCCACTGTCTGTCCCACTTGGGGCATTGTTTAACATATGCATTATGTACACAGTACAAAGTCACTTAGTAGCCTGTCAGAGTACTTATGTTCAGTTAACCCTTATTTTACTTAATAATGGCTGAAAGTACAAGAGTAGTAATGCTGGCAGTCAGATATGCGAAAGAGAAGCCGTAAAGTCTATGTGTATATAGGAAAAAACATAGTATATGTAAGATTTGGTAATCTCCACAGTTTCAGGCATTCACTTGAGGTCTTGGAATGTAGCCCCTGAAAATAATGGTGGACTAGAGTATTCACTTAATTTTTAGAATGCAGAACTGAATTTGTGAAACTTAGAAACTATTATAATTGTTTAATAACAGGAGAAAATGTGGTATCATAAAACCCTGTTGATGACTTTGTGTTTGTTTTTATAGACTTTTGGGACTACAATTGTTATCAATCCTGAGAAAGATAAAGATATGGTGCAGGACCTGCTGGATTTTAAGGACAGAGTGGACCATGTGATAGAAGTGTGCTTTCAGAGGAATGAGAAGTTCATCAACTTGATGAAGGAATCCTTTGAGACATTTATCAACAAGAGGCCAAATAAGCCTGCAGAACTAATCGGTAGAAAAACCTATTTCTAAAACCTATTTCTAAAAACACATTTTTTTAATGTGGGAAAGTAAGGCAAAATTCAAGCAAAATTTTTCTCAGAGTTTTCAAGCTTCTCATGGAGAGGTTGGGGGAAGGATTTGTATCACAACTTATTAGGGGACAAATTTTTTTAAAAACTATACACATGTGTGCATATATGTTATATACATATTGTGTGTGTATGTGTACGTAAGTACATTTTATTTCCATGAGGGAGAATGTAGTAGTAATTCTATAAAGAATGAGGTTTGATTTCACAAAAGAAGGAGGGGACAATAAAGATTTATTCTGGTTTGCATTTTCTATTTTAGCAGTTCCAGAGCTGTACTTTTGTAAAGATGAACCTTGAGTCTCTGTCTTGATTACAAGCAAGCAGTATCTGCTCGGAAATTGGATTGAGAAAGTTTATTGTTATTGATGCCTCTGTGTTATGAAGATAACTTTTATCAATCTCTAGATAATATTTAACATGAGATACTATTAGTCACTATCCTCTAATAATTATTATATAGGATAAATTGGATGAGATCTCAAAAAATGTTTTAATAGGAGTTGGTAATTTAGGTTTTGGGTTGGTTTTTTTTTTAAGATTTTTTTTTTTACTATATTTTGAGCAGGTGAGAGAAAGAGAAGGATGGAGGGCCAGAGCAGTCTCCATAGTTATATGTCATTAGTTGTGACATGGTTTGATTCCACACAGGTGAATGTGGGACCATGGGGGTAGGAACTGAACCAGGAGCCTCCCACATGGGAGGTGAGAACTTCATTGCCAAGCCATCATGGCAGTTACCAGTTGCTCCACAGTTCAGCATACGGGTTTACATGGGCCGGGGCAAGGAATTGAACCCTAGATCTCACAGTTGTGAGGCAAGTGCTCGACTGCTGAGCTATAGGGTTTTGGTTTTTTAATATACATACATACTCTGTGTACAAGTCCGCTTTTATCAGACATACGAGGTCTGACAATTAAGTTCGCTAACTCATCCTGGAAAAAGTGCTACATCTACATACCTCTTTGCTGAATATCACTACTATCTCCTTCAAAATACTCCCCCTGGGAAGCTATGTACTGATGCCAGTGCCCAGTCCACCCTTCAAAGTAATTTTGGAAATCTTTCTGGAATGGCCAATAGTCATAGTCATATTATCCTTGATGTCCTAAATGTCATCAAAATGTCTTTTCTTCAATATTTCCTTTATCTTCAAGTAAAGAAAAAAGTCAGTGGGGGCCAGATCAGGTAAGTAGGGAGGGTGTTCCAATACAGTTATTTGTTTACTGGCTAAAATCTCACTCACAGACAGTGCCACGTGAGCTGGTGCATTGTCGTGATGCAAGAGCCATGAGTTGTTGCCAAAAAGTTCAGGTTGTTTTCATCTAACTTTTTCATGCAACCTTTTCAGCATTTCCAAATAGTCAAATTGATTGTCCAGTTGGTACAAATTTGTAATGAGTAACATTGTTTTGACTCTTGATTTGCACTGATGGAACATTTTGGCTCATGGAGAATTGGCTGATTTCCATTACACACCTGGATACTTTCTTTCAGGTACACCCACGTTTCATCACCAGTGATAACACGGCCAAAAACATCACCTTGCCTCTCCAAAAGGTCTTGGCAAACTTCAACTCTCCTTTGCTTTTGTTCATTGGTGAGCTCCTTTGGGACCACTTTTGCATACCTTTTTCATGCCAAGATTTGCAGTTAAGATTTTTCTGTTTCTCTATTGAAGTTTACTTGGTCTGCTATGCTTCTCAGTCAGCCAATGATTTTGACCCACACTTCTACACATTTTTGCGATGTTTTTGTCAACTCAGTTCGTTACTGGCTGCACTAACCTCTCTTCATCAGTGCCGCTTTCTCTCCCCTCAGAAAAACGTTTAATCCATTTGTGCACTGCCATTTTCTTCATGGCATTATCTCCATATACTTGGACTAACATGTCCCTGATTTCACTTCCACTCTTGCCAAGTTTAAAAAGAAATTTAATGTTTATTCATTGCTTTCATTTAAGCTCTGACATTCTCGTAATGGCACACAAAAACACGCAACAAGAATAATGAGTACTCTGCAAGACACCACCACACATCAACATGAACACAGCTGTGAGACACTGGTATACCAAGGTTATAAAACCTTACTGAGTTGTTACATGCACAGTGCTGCCAATAAAAGTACAGTGGCAAGTTCGCATACTTAATTGTTGACCTCGTATGATTGGGAAAAGCTCCTCCTAGTCTGTAGCTTGTGTTTTAATTCCTTAATAGTGTATTTTAGGAATAAAGTTGTTTTTTTAATGAAGTCTGTTTTATGTTTTTATACTTAGTGCTCTTTGTGTTCCATTTAAGAAATCTTTAACCCAAGGTCACTATGATTTTTTCTTGTAATTTGTAGAAGTTCGTTTTAGTTCTTAACATTTAGGCCTATGATCCATTTTGAGTTAATTTTACAGTATGGTGTGAGGTAGCAGTTCAGCTTCACTCTTTGCCATGTAGATATTCAGTTGACCCAGTGCCATTTATTGAAAATGTTATTTTTCTATTGAATTGTTTTGATACTTTTATTGAAAATGAACTAGTCCTGTTTCTGGACTCTATTTTCTATTGATCTATGTCTATCTTTATGCCAATACCACAAAGTCTTGATTGCTATAACTTTATAATAAGTTTTTAAAAGTAAGTTTTAGGTGTACATTATAATTCGACATCAGTATACACTACAAAGTGATCACCCCTAAAGTCTAATCACCATGCATTTGGCACCCTTCACCTCTTAACATATGCTCAGTGTACATCTGTGTTGTCATAAAAGGCAAGATTTCATTTTTTATGATAGTTATATTCCATTGTGTATGTGTGTGTGTGGGGGGGGGGTATGTGTGTATATATATATATATATATATATATATATATATATACATACATACATACACACATACCCCCCCCACACACACACACACACTCACACAGACTGACAGAGGGTACCAAAAATGTATACACATTTTAAGAAAGGAAAAAAACTATTAAAATTGTAATACTCAATATACGCTGATAACAAAAGATGAACGTGAGTCACATTGACTTCAGCAGTTACAAGCTCAGAGTTGTTACTGTCAGTGTCCAGACACTTTTGATTATGGCGTAGTACTGCTTGAACAATGTTGACCAGTGTCCACTTGTGTTGCTGTGCATGCCATTTCAGTTTACTATGCCTCTCAAACTTATCACCAATGTGAGCAATTGTTGGTCATGTTGGAGGTTCTGTTGCATACTCATGTCTCCATTGTTGTACTTCCACAACAGTTATGAATTTCAAATACCACTTCAAAATGGTCTTGCACTCCTCTAATGACAACCAGTCTTCCACCATTTTCTTTGACTGTCCTGCCTTTCACATGGTGACACTAACATTCATTTTATTAATGCCATCTTTTGAGCAAACGTCATACTACACATTGCTACTGTAATTCAATTCAACTTTAAAAAGTAATACATAGATAACATCTCTCAAAATATTTATACAAGGGAAGCCGGGATGGCTCAGTGGGTTAAGCGCTCACTTTGCAGCGCTGGGGACCTAGGATCGAATCCCGGCCCCAGCCCATGTGGACCCATGTGCTGAACTGGGAGCTCCCCCAGTTCAATTCTCTCTTTGTCTCTGTATCTCTCTCTCTCTCTCTCTCTCTCTCTCTCTCTGTCAAAAAAAAGAATATATATATGTATACAATTTGGGCACCCTCGTTTATGTGTGTATATATGTATACACACATACACACCACATCTTGATCTGATCATCCATTGATGAACACTTAAGATTGTTTCCATATCTTGGCTATCATAAATAATGCTTCAGTGAACATAGGCATCCATGTATCTTTTCAAATTAGTGTTTTAGGTTTCTTCACATAAATATCCAGAAGTGGAATTGCTGGGTTATATGGTAGTTCTATTCTTCATTGTTTTGAGGAATCTCCATACTGTTTTTCATAGTGGCTGCTCCAGTTTGTTGTACAATCCCACTAGCAGTATACAAGTGTTCTCTCTCTACGTCCTTTCCAACACTTCTTATCTTTTTTGATAATAGCCATTCCTATAGGTATGAGGTGCCATTTCATTGAGGTTTTAATTTGCATTTCCGTAATAATGATGTTGAACATGTTTTTATGTGTTTGTTGGCCATCTTTGGAAAAATGTCTATTCATATCCTCTGCCCAGTGATTGTTTTTTTGTTGTTTGTTTGTTTTTGTTGTTTAGTTGTATGAGTTCTTTATATATTTTGGATATTAATCCCCTTTCTGATGTGTGATTTGCAAATATCTTCTCTCATTTAATAGGTTGCCTTTTCATTTGGATGATGGTTTTCTTCACTTTGCAGAAGCTTTTTTGTTTGATGTAGTCCTTTTTGTCAATTTTTTGTTTTATTTGCCTTTGGAATCAGATTCACAAAAATGTCAATTTTTACTTAGTTTTTGTGTATGGTGTGCAACAGTGGTCTAATAACTTCATTTTTCTACATATGGTTTTCCAGTTTTCCCATCACCATTATTGAGGAGACTGTACTTTCTCCAGTATTGTATATTCTTGGCTCCATTGTCATAAATTGTTTGTATATGTGTGGGTTTGTTTCTGGACTCTCAGTTTTGTTTCATTGTTCTGGGTGTCTGTTTTTGTTTCAACAGCATATTGTTTTGTTTACTATAGCTTTGTATAATAGTATAAGTTTAATCAAGGCGCATGATGCCTTCAGCTTTGTTTTTTCTCAAGATTGTTCTGGCTATTTGGTGTCTTTTGTGGTTCCATATAAATTTTAGAATTTTTTTTTCTAGTTCTGTGAATATGCCATTAGAATTTTGAGAGGGATTGCACTGAATCTGTAGATCAAGCTTGAACATCCTGCAGCCTATGGGCTGCATGCAGCCCGGGACAGCTTTGAATGCAGCCCAGTACAAATTCATAAACTTTCTTAAATCATTATGAGATTTTATTTTTCTTTATTTAGCCCATTAGCTGTTGGTAGTGTTAGTGTATTTTATGTATGGCCCAAGACAATTCTTCTACTGTGGCCCAGGGAAGCTAAAAGATTGGACACCCCCTCTGTAGATTGAATGGATAGTATTGACATTTTAACAGCATTAATTCTTCCAAGCCGTAGCATGGAATATCTTTCCATTATTTGTGTCTTCAATTTCTTTCATTTATCTTGTTTTTACTGTACAGATCTTTCACTGCATTGGTTAAATTTATTTCTACATATTTTATTTTTTGATATTGTAAATAGAGTTGTTTTCTTGATTTCTGTTTCTGATAATTTGTTATTAGTATATAGCCACAGATTCTGTGTATTGATTTATGTCCTGTGACTTTACTAGATTGATTTATTCTAACAAATTTTTGGTGGAATCTTTAGGGTTTTCTATATGTAATAACATGGCTGTAGATAGTGACAGTTTTACTTCTTTTTTGGTTTGGATGCCTTTTGTTTCTTCTTGCCTAATTGCTGTAACTAGGACTTCTAATACTATTTTGAATAAAAGTGATGAGAGTGGGCATACTTGTCTTGTTCTTGATCTTTGAGGAAAAGCTTTCAGTTTTTATTATTGAACACGATGTTAGTTATGGGTTTATGTTGAGGTATGTCCTTCTATGCCAACTTTGTTGAGAGTTTTTATAAATGGATGTTGAATTTTACCAAATGTGTTCCTACATCTATTGAAATGATCATAGGATTTTTATCATTACTTATGTTAATGTGCTATATATCATATTGATTGATTGCAGATGTATGTGTATATAACCATACCTGCATACCTGTTATAAATCTCACTTGCCATGGTATATGATCCTTTCAATGTATTGTTGAGCTTGCTAATATTTTGTTGAGGATTTTTGCATTTATTTTCATCAAGAATATTGACCTGCTATTTTTTTTATTTTGTGCTCTTGTCAGGTTTTGCTGTCAAGGTAATGCTGGCCTTATAAAATATGTTTGGAATTGTATCTTCCTCTTTAGTATTTTTGGAAGAGTTTGAGAAAGATAGATATTAATTATTTTTTTGAGGGTTTGGAAAAATTCACGATTGAAGCCATCTGATCCTGGAATCTTGTTTGTTGGGAGGTTTTTGATTGCTGATTCAATCTCCTCACTAGTAATCAGTCTATTTAGGTTTTTTATTTATTAGATGAAACCATTTTCTTTAAACCACTATAAACAATTATTTCATGATAATACCAAAATATAGTAAAATTTTACTAGTCAGTGAAAGGTTTTAAAAATGTATAGATGGGGAAGCCGGGATGGCTCAGTGGGTTAAGCGCTCACTTTGCAGCACTGGGGACCGGGGATTGAATCCCAGCCCCGGCCCGTGCGGACCCATATGCTGAACTGGGAGCTCCCCCAGTTCAGTTCTCTCTCTGTCTCTGTATCTCTCTCTTTCTCTGTGTCAAAAATAAATAAATAAATAAAAATTAAGAAGAAAAAATGTATAGATGGCAAAGGGCAAAGAAAGGTATAACACGGGCTTGTTTATTATGTGGAAGGTGTATGATGGGAACATGGAGTTCATTATACAATTGTCCACTTTTGTGTATGTTCAGAATATTTCATAATAAAAAATTATAAACAAAAATAATAAAAGCAACAACAAAAGAAATTCACAGGCAATTTAGTTTGGCCTTTGTGCCACTTTATGGATTGTTGTTTTTCCTAAAGATGAATATTTAACTTTCGGGAGTTTGGGCTTCTTAAAAGTCTTAGCTCCCTTAAGCCAGGTCATGGTTGATTTGTGTCATTTCAAAAACAAAAGTCAGAGTAGAATTGCTCTAATCCCTGCCTTCAGGTATAAGACAGTGTCACCATGGATATAACCATGGGAAGCCCTGAGAAAAATCCTGTCTCTTTAAGAAAGTCTTGTCCAAATTTCTTTTCATATATTTGAAGAATTATATAACAAATGCTTATTTTTCAAATAATTTAAACTCTTAATCTCACAGCAAAGCATGTTGATTCAAAATTGAGAGCGGGTAATAAAGAAGCAACAGATGAAGAGCTGGAGAGGATCCTCGACAAAATCATGATAATATTCAGGTTCATTCATGGTGAGAAATACACTTCTTTTTTTAAGATTTATTTTATTGTTTGAGAGAAGGAGAGAGAGAGAGAAGGGGAAGGACCCAGAGCAGTCTCCACAGCTGTACCTCATCAATTGTTTCACATAGTTTCAGTCCACACAGGTGGATGTGGGGCTGCACAGGGTTGAACCAAACCAGGGTCTCCCCATGGCCACCAGCTGTGTGCCTGCAGGGGCTGGGACCAGGGCCAGGACCAGGACCTGATTCCCACTCAACCTGAGCCATCGTGGCATCCCGAGAAATACTCTTATTTTTCTTAACATTGGGCATGTAGAAAATGTTGTGTAATCAAAATATCCATATTTGGGTCCTGACTTCTTGAAAAAAATTGACTGAAATATTTTCCCTTTTGTGTTAATACAGGAAATAGAGTGATGGCCTCCCACTGATTAAACTGAAAGTACAGCAGACTCTCCATTAACCGAAACTCAAGCAACTGGCAAAAAATTTTGTTGAGGTTAACGGAGAGTCTACTTACTTTTAGACGGCATCAAACAATCCTCATGGGTGCCAGTTAATTGAGAGTATACTGTATTCCTTTTTGGAAATTTACCTCAAGGATTCAGTGAAGTTAGAGCAGCAGGTTTGCATCAGAATGAACACTTCTTAGGGTTTTTCAGCAGTGAAAGTGAACATTTGCATATTAACTGCCAAATGTCTTATGTTCTCATTTGGTTATAAATAGGTAAAGATGTCTTTGAAGCATTTTATAAAAAAGATTTGGCAAAAAGACTCCTTGTTGGGAAAAGTGCCTCAGTTGATGCTGAAAAATCTATGTTATCAAAACTAAAGCACGGTAAGCATGTGGAACCTAGGGTTCTGTCCTACCTCTTGCTAGAAATTGATTGCACTAAACAGCATGTTGCTCCTGGTATTTTTCACCCAACCTTCATTTGTGTCCCAGAGTGTGGTGCTGCTTTCACCAGCAAACTGGAAGGCATGTTCAAGGACATGGAGCTCTCCAAGGACATCATGGTTCATTTCAAGCAGGCAAGTTGTGTTTTTTTCAAGTAAAACAGCTTTTTAAAAAGTATCTCACTTTAAATTATGTGAATGATTATGTAAATTATGTAAATAATTGTTTATATAAAATCATCATCCTTAAAAATTACATTGTTAAATGTCTCATATATTCAAATAACTTAAATTCAAAATGAAAAATAATCCTGAAAATTTTTGTTTAAATGAATCTAATGGTATCTTACATTGGTGACATAACCAAAGAGAAAGAAAAAATATTTCAAGTGACTTTGGAATACGTTATATGGCATCAGTAGAATATGTTCTAGGGACTAAAATAAATGCAAACACATGTTAAACTGTATTTTGAAATTACACCATTTACTTTTTTTTATAAATTAGTCATTTTTATAATATTAGAAAATAATTATTTTATCTTGATTGTCTTTGTTTTTAGTATATGCAGAATCAAAGTGACCCAGGCTCTATAGATCTAACAGTAAATATACTTACGATGGGATACTGGCCAACATACACACCTATGGAAGTACATTTAACTCCAGAAGTAAGTGTTCTAAGACTATTTGTCCTTTATATTGTTAATGCACTAGTGCTGCCAAAGCATTATAGACTTCTTCCCTTGTTATACCTATATCATGCCCAGATATGTTATTTTTCAACACTTATTTAATAAGCGATTTTTTTAACTCACACAGTCAAATCAAAGTGATCACTTTTGTCCCGTGAACCACAGGTTGGACAAGCTTGGTCTAAATGGAACATCCTCCAGAAAACCTCCATTTCCCCATAGGTCCCCAGTACTTGAAGCTTGTTAAGACTTATCTCCCCAGTCACCTTCACCAGAAAACCCTCCCTCACTTCCTCACCCCACTTCACCTCTGCTGGATGCAGACTCCACCCTGGGCGTGCCTCTCATGGCACTATAAATTTATGCACTTCTTACTTTGGAGTAGTTCAGACTTAATAGGAAATTAGTAAGAATGGTTCAAAGAATTTCCAGTGCCCTTCACCCCCTCCCCCTTTTTTTTTTTAGCACTGCCACATATGCATCATCATTCTGTTTCCATATGTGTGCCATTTTTTTCCTGGTCCATTTGAGAATAGATTGCCTTAATACTTTAGTGGCTATTTCCCAAAAACATAACCAGAGCATGTTGGCACATTCAATTCAGGTAGTTAACATTGCTATAAAACTTACATCCAACATAGAGCCATATGCTGATTTTGTCACTTGTCCCAAAATCAAAATGTCTTTTTTTTTTTAAGATTTATTTTACTGTTTTTGACAGAGAGAGACAGAGAGAAGCGGGGGATGGGGAGCAGAGCAGTCTCCATAGTTGTACATCATCAGTTTTCAACATGATTTCATTCCACACAGGTGGGCAGGGGCAGCGCAGGGTGGAAAACTGGGTTGGGGGCTTCCCACATGGGAGGCATGCCCCCTAGAGCCAGGGGCTGAACCCGGGAGCAAGAACTAAACTGGGGGCCTCCTACATGGGAAGCACACCCCATTTCAGCATATGGGTCCACATGGGCCAGGACTGGGATTCAATCCTCGGTCCTCAGGGCTGCAAAATGAGCGCTTTACCTGCTGAGCCATCCCGGCTTCCCTGAAAAGTTCTTTTTGACAGATGTTTTTTTGGATTCTATTACCTGTGAAAATGTTCACCACTCTAGTGCATTGGGGTTTTCTCCTCACACAATGGGATCACTCACGCTTGAACTAGTTTAATTACAAACAGGTTGTATTCTTCTGTCTCTACACCTCATACCTAGGCTCCCCTTGCCAGTGGCATATGGAATAAAGAGCACAGAGGCCATCCTCAGAGATGCTATGCTGTCTGTAGGCCTAGGTATACCTTACCAAGGCTTAGCTCAAGCTCTTGCTGACTCCTAAGTGTTCTAAGGGCCTTGTGCTGCCTCACCTGTGAACCATGAACTGTGGTAATGGCAAGGCCCATGTTGCACTGCAGGGAGCGTTACTATAAAATACTTACCGTATGACAGTGCTTGCACAGGAGGCACAACGTGAGCTAGCCATCATTTCCACTGTTATTTTCTTGGAGGATTTTTTACACCTTCTAAACTGTCTGCCAGGTTTTTAAATTACTGTTATCTCACTTTAAAGTTCCCAAGCTGCTGCTTTCCCACTCCTGCATCTTTTGTTTATGGATGAACTCTCCAATTTCTCTGACAGAGTTTATGTATACATGTTCTTATGTACCACATCTGTTCCTCTAACTTCTTTTGCTTATTACATTCTTTAGTTCCTTTCACATCCCCTTCACTCTGCTCCCAATGGTCTGTACTCCCATATCCGACAGTTCCCTTCAGGCTTCATCTTGTGAGAGGATATCTCTCAACAGCTTCCCATGGAGCAGCCTCCTTCTGCCCTCCTGGCATCTGGGAGACTCATTGCTTGGACTTTCCTATCTCTGTCTGGAGTCCATGCCTTCTGAATGGTTTTTGGTTTGTCTTCCCATTCATTCCACACATGTTGGCATCCCCAGAGTCCTGTACTCCTCCCGTTTTTCACACTGGGTCATTCCCGTGTCAATGTCCTCGGCTACTTCCAAGTTCTTCCTAAGAGTAAATTCCACTGTGGTTTGCTGAGGCCCCTTTCCTCTGGAACTCCTGACCCTAATGGCCTGTCCTATGCATCCCTCCCCTGGTTCTCCATGGTCCCTTCCTGCATTTCATTGAGTGCTCTGTCTCACCCTCCCTGAGGCTTTTACGCCTGTTTCTTCTATCAGATCTGGGAACCTAACTCCCTAACAATATACCTACTCAGTTTTTCAGAAATGCTTCCACAGAGAAACTTTCTCTGACCACTCTTAGCTCTGATATTATTTATAAAAATTTGTAAATTAATCACCTCTGGACAGAGAGCTCAAAGAAGGCAGGACCAGATCTGCAATTTTCATTGCTGGATATTCTGCACAGTACTGTACTAGCAGGTCCTAAATGAATACATAATGTTTGCTGCTCTTGGGTCTGAATGTGCCCTTTCAGGGCTTCTGAGCTTCTGTCAAAGTGGTGCCCTCTGTCAGAAATGCCTGTCAGCCTCACGTCTACTTGGCAAACTCCTTTTTATGCTTCAAAACTCAGTAGTCATAATTATTGCACATTCCTTTGCCCAATTCCAACATCAAATTCTGCGCTTGGTATCATTTCATTAAGTATTTTCGTATATATTTTTTTCTAAGTATTTTAGTATATGTCTAAAAGATAAAGGCTCTTTTAGAAAACCTATCTATTATACCATATCCCACCTAAAAATTAAGTCAGTAATGTAATAAAACTCTTTATGCATACCTTTCTTAAAAATTACTTCCTAACATTAATTCCCAGATATGGTAATAATAACAATTATAAGAAGGAAGCAGCAATTAACACTGGGTGTTTACTATGTGCCAATTACCATTTTATGCTCAAAATGGATCAAAGAGACCTAATGTAAGACCTAAAACTGTAAAACTCTTAGAAGAAAACTTAGGTGTAAATTTTTATGACCTTGGATTTGGCAATAGTTTTTTAGGTATGACACCGAAAGTACAAATAACAATAGAAATAACTGATTAATTGGACTTTATCAAAATTAAAAATTTTTGTGCCAAGGACATTATCAAGAAAATAAAAAGACAACTCAGAATGGGAAAATATATCTACAAAACACATTCCTGATAACTCTTACAATTCAATAACAGAAAAACAGATAACAATTTTAAAAATGGGCAAAAGATGGGAAGCTGGGATGGCTCAGTGGGTTAGGCGCACACTTTGCAGCCCTGGGGACCGAGGATTGAATCCTGGCCCTGGCTCATGTGGACCCATATGCTGAACTGGGAGTTTGATTCTCACTGGAGCGAGACCCCGGCCCAGTTCCTGCTCTGTGCAGCCCCACTCCCACCTGTGGAATGAAACTATGTGGAAAAACCGAAGATGGGCAAGTATGGAGACTGTTCTGGGCCCTCCCCCTTCTCTCTGCCTCTATCTCTGTATCTCTCTTTGTCAAAAACAATAAATAAATCTTTAAGAAAAAAAAAATGGGCAAAGGATTTGAATAGACAGTTCTTCAAAGAGTATCTACAAATGTCCAATAAGCACGTGAAAAGAAATCACTAGGGGAAGCTGGGATGGCTCAATGGGTTCAGTGCTCACTTTGCAGCCCCGGAGACCAGGGATCGAGTCCCTGCTCTGGCCCAGGCGGACCCATGTGCTGGACTGGGGTGTGCCCTTAGTTCAGTTCTTGCCGGGGCCTATCCAGGAGGCTCCTGACCCAGTAGTTCCTGCCCTGCGCAGCCCTGCGCCCACCTGTGGAGTGAAACTATATGGAAAACTAATGCTGTCAACTATGGAGACTGCTCTGGGCCCTCCCCTTTCTCTCTGTCTCTCTCTCTCTGTCTCTTTCTCTGTCAAAAACCAATAAAAATAAATCTTTAAAAAAAAAAAAGAAATCACTAGTTATAAGAAAAGCAAATTAAATCAAAATGAGATACCATTCATACTAAGATGGCTATGATCAAAAAATAGGAAATAACAAATATTGGTGAAGATATGGAAAAACGGGAACCCTTGTGTTTTGCTGATAGTAATGTAAAATGGTGCAGCTACTGTTAAAAGTTAAACAGAATTATCACATGACCCAGAAATTCTACTTCTAGGAATATATATCCAAAAGAACTGACAATAGCTAGTCAAACAAAAATTGCTCACTCATGTTCACAGCAGAGATATTCATAATAGCTAAATGTGAAAGAAGCCCAGGTGTCCATTAATCCTTTTAGTGCTACCTACTGCCAGAAGGGTAATTTAATGGTCTACGTATGAGCAAATATATCGGCTCACCCAGCCCATTGTACTACAAAGGTTAATGGATGAATGGACAAAGTGGTATACCAATACAATAAAAAATTATTCGTCCTTAAAAAGAGATGGATTGTGGGTGTCTCAAAGAAGGGTAGAAGTTATAATGTCAGCTCTACCCTTAAGAATGTTGTTTGCTGCATTTCCTTGTCCTGTGTTTGGATGCTTTGCATGAGAGCTGTCAATGTAGGAAATTCTTAAAAATGATTTAAATAATTAATAAAAGGGGATGGAGCACTGACACATATTACAACATAAATGAACCTTGAAAACAGGTTAAGTGGAAGAAGTCAGACACAAAAGGCCACATATTATATGCTTCCGTTTACATGAAATGCCCATATAGGCAAACCCATAAAGAGTGGATTAGTGGTTGCCAGGGACTGGAGCAGTGTGTGTGTATGGGTGGTGGGGTGAAATGGAGTGACTACTTAATAGGTCCAGAATTTCTCTTCGGGATGATGAAAAAGTTCTGAACTAGATAAGGGATATGGATGCACAGATGAATGCCACCGAACTGTACAATTAGAAAAGGTAAACTTGGGGAAGCCAGGATGGCTCAGTGGGTTAAGCTCTCACTTTGCAGCCCTGGGGACCGAGGATCGAATCCAGGCCCCAGCCCATGTGGACCCATATGCTAAACTGGGGAGTGCCCCCAGTTCAGTTCTCACCAGGCTGAAGACCCCGGCCCAGTTCCTACCCTGTGCAGCCCCACTCCCACCTGTGGAATGAAACTATGTGGACAAACAAATGATGTGCAACTATGGAGACTGTTCTGGGCCCTCCTGCTTCTCTCTGTCTCTTGTCTCTATCTGTATCTCTCTGTCAAAAACAATAAAAATAAATCTTTATAAAAGGTAAACTTTTATTTTTATTCAGGTGTGAAAAGTTATAAAAACATTGTAAACTGAACAATATATGGTTCTTCAGATTAATGGTGTTTACCATAATTAAATTTCTTGTTTTCCTGTGCTTGATAGATGATTAAACTTCAGGAAGTATTTAAGACATTTTATCTTGGAAAGCACAGTGGTCGAAAACTTCAGTGGCAAACTACATTGGGACATGCTGTTTTAAAAGCAGAGTTTAAGGAAGTAAGTTCTTTGTTTCATTTATTTATTTATTGTATATTAATAGAATTTTTTTTAATTATATGTGAACTTGGGTAGCAAAGAAAAAAAGATTATTTAGTATAACTCAGCACTGGTTTTTCTGAGTCAATAAAATTAAACAGTTGAAGGATTAATAATCCTATGAATACAAATCAGTAAGAAAAAAAAAAATCAATTTTAAGTCGGTAAGAATAGAAAAACATTTACCTAATTGAAAAAAGAGCAATGGATGTGGAGAGGCAACTCATAAAAGCAAGACGATAAAATCAATATCCATGAAAATGTGTTGCACTTCTCTCACAATCAAAAAGATTGCAAATTAAAATACAGTAAAATGACTGAAATTGATAAATGTTAAAACTAAAAGAAACAGCAGCTCCTGCTCACTGCTGAGGGAGTTCGTGAGCTTTATGAAGGATGGTGTGCAACATGCTTTGTTGCAGGATTACCAATTCTGGTAATTCATCTTAATAAGACATTTTCACAGATTAATGAATAAGAATATTCATTGCAGTGCTATTAAAAGTAATAATTTAAGAGAGAATTGCATACAATGTATTGATAAATGAAAAAAGCATATCACAGAACAGTCTCCATATTTACATTTAACTTCATTTTTGTAAATAAAATTCAATTATGTACACTAAACAAAAAAATTACAAAATGTCTATTTTGGCAGCCTATTATATTATCTATACACTATCAAATTATATACAGTTGACCCTTGACACAGGTTTGAACTGTACAGGTCCACTTATATGCAGATTTAAAAAATATATATAAGTGGACATACATACACGTTTCAACCCATGTTGTATTCAAGGTTGTTAACTGTATTTTCGATCCTTGGATGCAGAGGGCTGGGTATAGTTATACAGGATATTCGGCTGCGTGGGGATTGGTTCCCCTAACCCCCACATTGTTCAAGGATCAACTGTCCGAAAAGTATCCAATCATGTAACTGTTATCGTTATATTGACAATAGCTGGATTCTTTCTTGACACCCCTCCTACATATATATATACACACACAATTATATATACCGGAGTTGTCCAAAAAATGTACATACATTTTAAGAGATGTTATCTATGTATTACTTTTCAAAGTTGAATTGAATGAATTGCAGTAGCAATGTGTAATATGATGTTCACTCGAAAGATGGCACTAAATGAATGCTAGCGTCACCATGCAACAGGGAGGACAGTCAACGAAAATGGCAGAAGCTCAGTAGTCGATTGAGGAGCATAAGACCATTTTGAAGTGGTAGTGAAGTGGTATTTGAAATTCGAGAACATTGTGGAAGTACGGCAGTGGAAGCATGAGTATGCAACAGAACCTCCAACATGCGTAACAATTGCACACATTCGTGATAAGTTTGAGACACATGGTAAATTGAAATGGCATGCACAGTGACACAAGTGGACACTTTGGTTAACGTTGCTCAAGCAGTAGTATGCTGTAATCAGAAGTATATGGACGCTGATGGTAACCACTTTGAGCACCTTTTATAATTGCAGAAGTCAAATGTGACTTGTAGTCATTATTTGTTATCAACATATATTGAGTATTACAATTTTAATAGTTTTTTCCTTTCTTAAAAGACATACCCTCTGCATATATATTATACATACATATTTCATTGTGTTAGTGTGCAGAGTTATAAACATAAAACCAAACATACTAGTCTTTATTTTTTTATGAGAGTTAAGATACTATAATCCCCTTACCTGCCAACTTCAGAACTAAACCTCTACAAAATGATCACATGACTGCAATTCTCACCTTCCATAACTAGGCATGAGGATGAAGCACTCACACAAGATGCTTTGTCATCCACACAGAACTAATTGCATGTGACAAGTCTCTGCAGTGGGGACTTTTTGAACAGAGGTGGGGAATTATATGAGGTTCAAAGATGGGTTTGCATTTATTATGTACATCACAGGCACATATAAAAAGAAGCTAGGCTGACATTTTATGATCATCTCTGCTTATTCTGTTACTCATTATTTTAATAGTGGTGTTGGCTGGATCTTTTGCTAGCTTCCCCATCCATTCAGGTTTTGTACTTTCTCATGCTCTGTCCACTCCAGTGGCATTCCCACCACCATTAAGAGGCTCTCAGCAGGCTAAAAAGGGGTGTAAGGCTGCTGTCAGATATGTATCAGGAACATCTGACTTCAAATAATGATAACCCCTTTCTTAACCAACACAATTAACTAAAGAACTTTTTTACTGCTTTAAAATAAATTTCAAGGGATGCCAGGACAGCTTAGCAGGTTAAGCACTTGTCTTGCAACCACAACATCTAGGGATCGAATCCTGACCCCGACCCATGCAAACCCATATGCTGAACTGTGGAGCAACTGGTAACTGCCGGGATGGCAGCGAAGGTTCTCATTGAGACCCCCAACTCAGTTACCACCCCACGTGGCCCCACATCGCATCTGTGTGGAATGAAACTCTTAACAACTAATGACATACAGCTATGGAGAACTGCTCTAGGCCCTATCCCCTTCCCTCTCTCTGTTTCTTTTTCACACACACACACACACACCTCGAACAAAATAAATTAAAAAAAATAAAAATGTCAAGAAAAGAATTAAGTGCAATACCAAGTAATTTTATTCTTATATATGATTAGTAACCTAATTTCTTCTTATGGGTGGCTAATTAATTTCTTACATACACACACACACACACCAAACATTTGAGGACAAAAACAAAGCCTCTTAAAACTTTCCGAAGATTGTACAAACACAACTTTACACATGATATGTTTTCTTTAAGGGAAAGAAGGAGTTTCAGGTGTCACTCTTCCAGACTCTAGTGCTTCTCATGTTCAACGAAGGGGACGGATTCAGCTTTGAAGAAATAAAAATGGCCACTGGGATAGGTATGAAAACCCTCTTCATGAATGTGTGCTTTCTGAGTGTCCTTGTTTATAAAGCATTTATTCATTTAAGAGAAGATGTAGATTTGGTTTCTGCTCATCACACTTGAGAGAGTGGTTTCTTGCGTTGTTGAATGTCTTGTTCATTTTAATCTTAACCTGTGCATTGAATGTCTTGTTCATTTTCATCTTAACCTGTGTCGGCATTTTCTTCCTGTTTAGAGGACAGTGAACTACGAAGAACATTACAGTCCCTGGCCTGTGGCAAAGCACGAGTTCTGATTAAAAGTCCCAAAGGAAAGGAGGTGGAAGATGGAGACAAATTCATTTTTAATGGAGAATTCAAGCACAAGTTGTTTCGAATAAAGATCAATCAAATTCAGATGAAGGAAACTGTATGTATAAACTTTCTCTTTTTACTCATAAGTGTTCATCAAGGAATTATTTTTTACAAGTTATTTCTTTTTTCTTTAATTTTTCTAAAGATTTATTTTTATTGTTTTTTGACAGAGAGAAACAGAGAGAAGGGGGAGGGCCCAGAGCAGTCTCCATAGTTGACAGCATTAGTTTTCCATATAGTTTCACTCCACAGGTGGGCATGGGGCTGTGCAGGGCAGGAACTGGGCCGGGAGACTCCCGCATAGGCCCCGGAAAGAAATGAACTCGGGGCACACCCCAGTTCAGCGTATGGGTCCACATGGGCCAGGCCCGGGATTCGATCCTTGGGCTCTGGGGCTGCAAAGCGAGTGCTTAACCCACTGAGCCATCCCAGCTTCCCTATAATTTCTTGACTGTAAGAGTTTTGAAGCATATTTCTGAAGTATCTAATTTGAATACATACTGTTTATAAGAGTACTCATCTTAATGTAGCTCTCATTAACTTAACATTCACAATAGGAAAGAAAATCAGAGAGAAATACATTTAACGGTTATATTCCTGTTCGCAAAAATGGTGTGATAAAGCCGATCTTCCTATATCAGATTCTGTTGGTGGAGAGAGCATATATCATTTCGAAAACCCAGTAACTTGTCTTTTTATTTTTTCACAGCACATTTCAGCCATTCTGTCAGCCTCAGCTAGGTCCTGGGGTGGAAGTGCTGAGGGTTATTGGTGTCATGGACCCACTGATAATGTATCTGTGATCTATAAACAGATAGAGCATCTGTAGCTTTGATCAGATTCTCAAGTGTTGTGTCCAAAGCAGGTCTGGACCACTGCCTTCAGGCCCTTCCCAATGGAGAGACCCTTGTACCCCTAGACTGTTGTCAAACACACAAGCCAGGTCACCAGTGCACCTGTGGTACTCATATACATAACAGGGTGCCCAGCTGGCCCCCTTGTACATGTAAATAAGTAAGGAGAGGATTTTTGAAGGAGTGAGGTCAATTCAGACAACATTAAGGACAGCTTTAATTGGTCTGAGTGGTATCACAAATATTTTCTCTACCTCCAGCAGTAGACAGTGATTGCTTCACTTATATAGAGGTATTCTAAGTAGCCCAGTCAGAAAATATGTTCAGATTACACAAGAAGAAATACAAATGACCAATAAATATATATAAAAGATGTTCACTCTCATCAGTAATTTTTATAAAGTTCAAATTAAAGTAATATTCCATCTTTCATCTATCAGTATGGGAAATGTTTAAAATTTGATATTATCCAGTTTGGCAATATATGGGAAAACAAGCATTCTTTGTTTTTTTGTAATATGTTTAGATGGTACACCTTTTTGGTGTGTAGTTTGACGTATCTGTTAAAAGATTTAAATGGACATATATCCTTTAATACATGTTTTTGTACTATTAAGAATTTATAAGAAAGTGATTAAAGGTTATCAAATTTTGGAATTATAATTCCAAAGTGGGACTGTCATCTCTTTTCTCTAAAAGAAAACCACTGACTGCCACATGTGCACTCATACAGCTTTTTTTCTGTGATGTAAATATATAAATTTAAAAAAAGGGGAAGCCGGGATGGCTCAGTGGGTTAAGCGCTCACTTTGCAGCGCTGGGGACCGAGGATCGAATCCCGGCCCCGGCCCGTGCAGAACCACATGCTGAACTGGGAGCTCCCCCAATTCAGTTCTCTCTCTGTCTCTGTCTCTGTATCTCTCTCTCTGTCAAAATAAATAAATAAATATTAAAAAAAAAATGGGACCACTGTACATATGCCACTTACTTTATATGTACCATGTTGTAACCTGTTATTTTTCTTTATATACATAATATATTTATTTTTTAATGTTAAATTTATTGGGGTGACATTGGTTGCTAGGATTTGATTTTTAATGCATGCAAAGGAATCTGTTGTGTGGATTCACAAGAGGTTGGCAGTGCCCTTGTTGAAAGGCATTTGGGTTGTTTCCATTTCTCCCTAATGGAAATAAGGTTGCATCCTGGTAGAAACATTTCTGTGTGTGTGTTAAGGTTGTTTCTTTAGTATAAAATTCTTGCCCTGGAATTACGGGGTCAAAAGAGTGTGTGCTTCTGTTAGTTTGACCACGCTTTCCAAACTGAAGTGATAGATTTTTACCAGTTTTAAGAGAATGCCTCCCCTCTCTCTACCTGTCCCTTGCCCAGTCTGCTCAGAAGTATGAAAATAGTTCATTGCCAGTTTAGATTTTTCATTCTTTTGAGCATTTTTATGCCATTCAGTAGCTTATACAAATTATATAATCTTTCTAATCTTTAATTCTTCATTTTTTAAAATAGTCATAATACTACCATAAGTTGTAAGAATTAAATGAGTGTTTATAAAAGTCTTGGCTAAGCACCTGTAGCACTTTTTTATAAATGTTGATGCTACTCTTTTACAGTTAGCCATTTGTATTTTTCTCTTTTTAATTAATTGCTTGTTCAAGTCACTGATATATTTATTGGAATATTCTTTTTCTGATTAGTACATGTTCTTTCTATATTAAGGAGATTGACCCTTTGTCATTTGTAACAGATAATTTTGTTGTTTTGATAGGATTTTTTCACACGTGAAAGTTTTAAGTTCTCAAATATAGTCTTTTTCTTTATTATTATAATTATTTTTATTGTTTGAGAGAAGGTGAAAGAGAGAGAGGGGAGGTGGGGGCAGAGCAGTCTCCATAGTTGTACATCATTAGTTGTGACATAGTTTCATTCTACACAGGTGGATGTGGGGCCACACAGGGTGGGGACTGAACTGGGGCCTCTTGTATGAGGCAAGTACCTTGCCACTGCGCCATCACAGCGGCTATCAGTTGCATTTGCATGGGCCAGGATTTGATCGCCGGACCTTGTACTTACAAGGCAAGCACTCAACCTGTTAAGCTATCCCAGCATTCCCTCCATTATGGTTTTCAACTGAAGGTCATGCCTGAGAAAAACCTTCCTTTAATCCAGTATTTTTTTTTAATTAACAGTATTTTTCTAGTTTTTACACTTAAGTCTATCTTTGAGCAATGTAGAAATTGTTTTAGTATCAGAAAGCAATCTTAACTACCCTCCCTATTCCAAAACTGAATTGCCAGTGCCAGTCTCTGAAAACTTATTTGAATTGTCACCTTTATTTTACATCAAATTCACCTTTATGTGTTCGTTTCTCAGTTCTGTTCCACAAATTTTATTGACCTATTTCATAGCCAGTACCTAAATTCTTTTAATGCACTTGTGCCTATAAATCCGGGATGGCTCAGCAGGTTAAGTGCTCGCCTTGCAACCCTGGCATCCAAGGATCGAATCCTGGTCCTGGCCCTGGCCTGTGTGGATCCATATGCTAAACTGGAGTGTGGCCCCAGTTTTGTTCTCTCAGGGGCAAGCTTCCCATGTGGGAGGCCCTCCGGTTTGGTCCCCAGCTCATGGGGGCGTGCCTCCCATGCAGGAGGCCCCCAGCCCAGTTCCCGCCCTGCACAGCCCCGACCCACCTGTGTGGATTGAAACTATGTCAAAAACTGATGACATACAACTATGGAGACTGCTCTGGGCCCTCCTTTCTCTCTGTCTCTGTCTTTTTGTCAAAAACATTAAAATAATCTTTGGAAAAAAAATTTGTTCCCAATGAACTTGAGAGTAATTTTATCTTCTTTCATATTCCAAATAAGAACACTGGCTTTTTTCTATTCAGAGTGTATTAAATTAATTTGCAGTTTTCATCTTTATCATACTAAATATTCTGATTTATATGTGTATGTATATATGAATATGTATAGTCTCTGTCTTCCTCAGTTTTCTAGTTTTATTCTGTAAGTTTTACATATTATTAGATAGTTCAACATATACAACACCTACTGTGGGCCAAGTCTTCTGTGAAGCACTGAGAATTCAGCAGGTTCAGGGAAAGCTTTCCCACCAAAGGGAAAGCTGAGCCAGGTAAGGTAAGGCCTAAGGAGGCAGGCCACAACCAGATCTTATAGAGACTGATCAGTTTTATGAAGAATTTGGGAAGGAATAACTAAGGGTTTTAAGCAAGAATGGCCACCCTATAAAGGAGATCTTTTCCCTTTACAAGTATAACTAGTTATTGCCAATATGTATATACTATATTAATGCTATTTATCTTTGTAATATTCATCTTATATCCAGCCACTTTACAAAACTCACATTGGCTTTGATGGCTTTTCAGTAACATTTTCTTGGAGTTTGGATTTTGTAGCTCATCTGCAAATAATAATCACATGTCTGCTCCTCACTTCAGTTCCTGCCCTGCACAGCCCCATTTCTACCTGTGTGGAATGAAACCATGTCACCTAATGATGTACAGCTATGTGGAGCCTGCTCTGGGCCCTACAGCCTCCTCTCTCTTTCTCTCTCTCTCTCTCACCTTTTCTCAAAACAAAATAAATCTTTTAAAAAAATAAATTTTCAATTTTATCATGCTTTTGCAGCATCTATCAAGATGATCGTATAATCTAACCTTGAAATTGTGATAATCTCTTGTTACACTAGTTTTCCTAATGTTGAACAGTGTACACATCTGGAATAAATTCTGGTGGCTATTATGCTTTTTTGTTTCCTTTACTGTGCTATAGGATTTAATCCAGGATTATATAGATAGGGTTTATATAGGGTTTTTACAGCTTTTTTATAAGGAAAATACAACTTAAAATTCTTCTGCAAATTTTGGTACTGAAGTTCTTGGGAAGATGGTTTTCTTGGCCTTTGTTTGTTTGTTTGTTGTTTTTCCAGATTTATTTTGTTTGAGAGAAGGTGAGAGAGAGAATGGGGAAGAGCCCAGAGCATCTCCATAGTTGCACATTATATGTTGTGATATGGTTTCACTCCACACAAGTGGATGTGGGGCCACATGGGGTGGGAACTGAACTAGGGAGCCTCCCGCATGGGAGGCAAGAACCTTTGCAGCTGAGCCATCTTGGTGACTGACAATTGCACTACCGTTCAGCATATGAGGTTTGCAAGGACTGGGACTGGGAATCCAATCCCGGACCTCGGGATTGCGAGGGAAGCACTCAACCGCTGACCTATCCCAGCATCCCAGGAAGCTAGTTTTTATTAGAACAAATAAAAATGCATAATAAAACAGGAGTCATCCAAAGTTTGGCTCTTCTTTGCATCAAAAGTTTCTCATTAAATTCAGTAATATGAAATAATACTAAAATACATCTTTATACTTCTTTCTTTTTCGTGCAGGTTGAAGAACAAGTCAGCACCACTGAGAGAGTATTTCAGGACAGACAGTATCAAATTGATGCTGCTATTGTCAGAATAATGAAGATGAGAAAAACTCTTGGTCATAATCTCCTAGTTTCTGAATTATATAATCAGCTGAAATTTCCAGTAAAGGTAAATGTATATTAGCTTAATTAAACCTGTAGTATTGTGCTAAACCATTAACAAAGCATATTCAATTCTCATTACCTTCAGAATCATACCGTACTTGTTTTACATTATAAGTGATCCTTCACTATAAAACGTACCTTTGTATATACCCTATGTGTAGAAAACTGGCAAGTGATGGAAGGAATTTTATATCAAATGTTCTTCATCACCATTGTAGGAATGATAGATAACCTAAAATTCCCACTTGCGTGGATTTGGTACTTATATTTTCAATAACAGAAGAGAAGGGTACTACATGGAAATATAGGCACAATTATTCTCAGTAGTTGTAACAAGTAAGGTTATATCACAGGATTTCAAGGAAATCATACTAATAACTAATTTACTCAGCATTTTACAAGTTACAAAGCATTTTCTATCCCAGTAATATTTCTTTGTTGCTGGTGAGTAAAAAGCCTACCCTGAAACCTTTCAGTCTATGTATATTTCCAGGACTGAGAGCCACTGCCCTGGCTGTAGGCGGAGTGCAGGATAAGTGAGGGAGCATTATGAAAAGCACTTTAAAATGTATATATCCACCTAGAAAGTAGGACTGTCAATACACCTGGTCTTTTGGTGACTGAACCTGTTGCATATGCTTTTGGGGTAGAAGTACCCTGATTATGTGTTGCCCAATTTGATAAAAAGAGCATCTGAACCTCCCTCCTCACCAAGGGAGTCAAGTTGAGGTGGACCAATGAGTCTTGACACTGAAGTGGAAGTGCCATCTTACCTCAACAAATAACTGTACTCTCCAGAGGCAACATGTGCGCCATAGTACTCTGCACAGTCATTAAATGCTGCTTCACACACCATTCTTCCTACCACAAGCCAAGGCAAATGTTAATTTTCCCCTTTGCAGATGAGAAACCCAGCAGTTAAAAGACTAAATGGCAAGTAAGGTGTGCATACAGCCATAGCACCTAGTTCTGCTGTGATGGGTAATGGGGTTTTAGCCCCATATTGTAAAATGTATGATCTATCGCTAAATAGAAAGTTACACTGTTTGGAAGATAGAATATACCCCTGCTCGTAACGTTCAGCATACACATCCTTCCTAACAGCACAGCCAGAGGTACCCTTCCTGGTCAGGCAGGTCATGGTGTGGACATGTCAATTCAGTCATCTACTTTAAGCAAAGGAAAACTCAAAACCTGTGGTTATTACTACATAAATATAGCATATATACTAAATATATAATGTCCTTACCCAATGAAAATGCCCTGAGACTTTTTCACATTTCCCTCAAACAAAAATGTGTTACCTAATAGGATATGCTGTGCTTATGTACTCCTTAGTGATAATGTATTTTCAAGTTTTACATTTTCTGTAGGAAGCCCTGCTCTGACAAATTCATATGGAAAGACTTTGATCAAGAGATAATGTTAACATTGTCTTTGAAGTAGGGAATTTTAGTCCATTTCTTTTATAATTTTATAATTATAAACATGTATATTTATATAAATTATATATGTAATATATATACATAATTATAATCACATACTTTGTGCATGATATTATATTTTCCAATGTTTGTAAATTTAATGCCACTATACTTGAGGGGTTTTGTTTTTGTTTTTTAGCCTGGAGATTTGAAAAAGAGAATTGAATCTCTTATAGACAGAGACTATATGGAGAGAGACAAAGACAATCCAAATCAGTACCACTACGTGGCCTGATGCGTCGGCCAGCTGGTTTCTTTCAGTGAGACACTGGAATGTATCTTCAAAGTAAAACACTTCTGTGCTGTTTCCTGGGATTTCTGGGATCAAGCCAGCACAGATACTTTGGTTTAGACGAAAAGATGATACTTAGATTACCCTTCACAAGACTTAAGGATTTGCAAATGAAATGGCATAAGTATTTTTCTCCCTCCAGTTCTTCCTCTTGTTCTTTTAGATGTTTAAATTGTTTCCATTGCTCTATGCAGAATGACTTTGGGATTGGGCAAGAAGATATTGGTTAAATGAGGTTTCTTTGTAAGGTGGTGTTCTTGTGGCAAAAAACTGAAAGTTTGGTTTGTTTTTGTGCATGTGATCATGAATGCACAATTAAAAAGACCCTCTATGCTGCATTCTTTAGCTACAGAGATTACTTAGGTATTCCTAAAGATAAGCTATTTTAGAGGATGAACACTTAGATTGAAAACAAGAACCTTTAACTGGTAAACATTAGGAAAAAACAGTCAGTGTTAAAAACTGGCTGATTGATTATGCAACCTAAATACTGGCATCTGTTTCATTTATTTTCAAAAAGTTTTAAGCTTTGATGACTGATTTTTCTATGAGTTCTCTCAGTGAGATCTCTGATGTGCCAATAGGACATGAGTCTGATGTGTTTGATGCAGTGAACCCATCAGCGTCTTTATTTCCATTTAATTACTTGTGAATTTTTTGTTTAAGGTTGGAGGGATGTGTTTGTGTTTATCATTCTAAGATTGAGTCTAGCAGTCCCTGTTTTTTGCATTGGGGTAGCTGCTGTTTGATTTATTTTTAATTGCAATATTTGTATGATTGGCTATAATAAAGTTTGGTTTTGTTTTTACAGTCATACACAGGGACAGTCATTGTTCTCTGTGCTATAACCACTGTAAAAAGTTTTATAGGAGACTAAAGTCTTGATATTGTGAAGCAGAAGTTATTTTGTCAAAAGATTAAAAAGATTTCATTGGCACCTGGTTTCATGTTGTATATGTATAGGTGAGGTTGAACAGCAAATGATGTTAGTATGGTAACTATAACAAAGATACTTTTATGATAACATTTAAAAGTACTTTATATTTTACATAATAGCATGTTTCATTTTGATTAAAAACTACCAAAGGAATTTTGATCATGGTATAAGAGTTTAAAGCAATATTTTCTGGAATATACCAATTTATATAATTTGATTTTGTGCTAAATTAAAAGATTCTGCCTTTTTGAAACGTGTTTAAAATATGACATCTTGCAGGTTTCCATATGAAAATCCTCACTCTTTTAAGTATCATCATTTCTATATTTGTAAATTTTCATTTGTGAGTTATATGTAGTCTATAAAAGACCAAATAGATTTCTACTTCTTATATTTTAAGTTCATTGTCTCTAGAGACAAATATTGTAATTTAATGTAGACTTACTCTGAATAAAATTAGTTTACTTGGCCTTAAAATTACATTAATAAAACTTTGTGGTATGTGAATTACACATTCCTCACAACTCTTTAGCAACTTAAAATTCATTACTAGTAACAACAGAGAATCAGAAGCAGGGCAAACGCCCATCACCCTCTCAGGTAACAATTCCTTTCTGCCCCCTCACAAACCACTACCCAGAGGAACGTAGGCAGACTGATCCAACTTCGTGGTGATTAAGAATGATGTACTGTGTACCTCTTACTGTGTTTGTTTGTTTTCTTTTTAAGATTTATTGTTTTTTGACAGACAGAAGAAGGGGAAGGGCCCAGAGCAGTCTCCATATTTATACATCATCAGTTTTCACTCCACAGGTGGGCACGGGGCTGCACAGGGCAGGAACTGGGCCAGGATCCTCCCGCATAGGCCCCGGCAAGAACTGAACTGGGGGCACACCCCAGTTCAGCATATGGGTCCACATGGGCCAGGCCCAGGATTCAGTCCTTAGTCTCT
Organism: Craseonycteris thonglongyai; assembly: GCA_004027555.1. Taxonomy (NCBI): domain Eukaryota; kingdom Metazoa; phylum Chordata; class Mammalia; order Chiroptera; family Craseonycteridae; genus Craseonycteris; species Craseonycteris thonglongyai. Next base: position 7,796 of record PVKE010004531.1, on the reverse strand, counting down.
GGGGCTGCAAAACGAGCACTTAACCTGCTGAGCCATCCCCGCTTCCCCTGAGGATATTTTTAAGTGTTTCCATTAGTGATGTAGGAATCAAGGTCAACTAAATTAAGACATTACATTTTAACATGGACATGTTATTCTGAGTCAGCTTGTAAGTGACAGAACTAGCAATACTTTCGAGGCACTGAATCAGCAGAGAGAGTAAGTTAAGGGCTGGAGCTCTGAAGTCAGATGACCCAGGGATCAAAGCCTGGCTCTGTCACTATCTTGGTGCCCTTAGAAAAATTATTTAAATTCTCTAAATTTGGTTTTCTTATCTTTTTAAAGGTGATAATAATGCTAGTTAGCTCATGCGGTTCTGAATTAATACACACTATAGGTATTTCTAACATACACCACATAGCACTAAAGGTAAATGGACGTTAATGCATATTATACCAATATATGAGGGCTGTCTGGAAAAAAATGCAGCCATAAATGCCTCCATTTTTCATAGAACATGGCTGGATACCTTCTGGACAGTCCTTGTATATATTTCTTGGTTAAGAAAAACAGTTTCAATATAAATCTGAAAGCTGCTCAAAGGAGGGCAGGAAAGTAGGAGAAAAGAGGATGAAGAACAGAAATAAAATGATCTAAACATTCAACTAAAATTCAGATATTTTCAGACTGGATAGAAAATTAAAACCAAAGTATGCATTAACTATAAGAAAGGCATTTTCAATATAAAAACACAGATGGGTTAAAGTAAAAAATGGAAAAAAAGATTACCATGAAAACTAATCATAAGAAAGCTGGAATGGCTATATTAATATCAAGTCAACTTCAGGACAAGGAGTGTTTTCTGAGATAAAGACATTTCATAAAGATAAAAGAGGCATCCATCAACTGTAACCCTAAATTGTAGAGGTCTCTAGTAACAGAACTTCAAAACTGTGAAGCAAAGACTGACAGCTAAAGAGCAATAGGAAAAGCAGGCCACCCCTAACTGGTTGGAGATTTCAACACACTTCCTTCAGTATTTGATAAATGTTAATGGAAGAAAATCAGGGAGGACATGAAACATCAACCTCTCTGACCTTGTTGGTCATTATAGAATACTAAACCCAAAACACTTCCAGTGCACAGGAACATTCACCAGTGTAGGCATGTGTTGGGTCATTAAACAAGTCTCAGTATGTTCTAAAGGACTGAAATTATACAGAGTATGTCCTGTGATCACAGTGAAATTAAATTAGAAATCTAATGGAAAGATAACTGGTAAATAACCAAATGAAAATTAAGCAGTATAGCCATAAATACATAATCCAATTCTAATATAGATAGTATAAATAACACACTTTTAAATAAACAATTCATGAGTCAGAAAAATCACAAAAAAACCTAGAAAATATTCTCAATTGAATGAATAGGAAAACATAACATGCCAGAAATTTGTAAGGTATAGCTAAAGAAGTGCTTAGAAATTAAAAAAGATAAAAGGTTTAAATAGAACGATCTAAGCTTGAAAAATAAGCAATTTAAATCCAAAGTAAATGGGGGGGGGGGGATGAAAATAAAAGTAAAAATCAAAGAAATAGGAAATGGACAAATAGGGAAATAATGAAACCAAAAGTGTTTTCTTTGAGACTAACAAAATTGATAAACCTTTAGCTAGGCTAAAAATCGAGAAAACAAAATGATCAGAATCAGGACAGCGTTATGAATCAGTTTACCGTATGCCAGTAAATTCTAACTCAGATGACATGGTCAAATTCCATGAAATTCGCAAGTTATCAATATGGACACAAGAAGAAACAGAAAATAAAAATAGCTCTATATTTGTTAAGGATATTGACTTTGAAATTTTGCCACAAAGAAAACTACAGGGCTGGAGTATCCACAGCGTTTTGGCTTCCCTGGGCTACACTAGAAGAGTCTTGGGCCACACATAAAATACACTTAACGATAGCTGATGACCTTAAAAAAAAAATCACACACACAAAAAATAAATCTCAAAGTATTTTAAGAAAGCTTACAAATTTGTGTTGGGCCACATTCAAAGCTGCCCTGGACCCCATGCAACCTGGGCTGCAGTTTGGACAAGCTTGCTCTAGGGCAAGTGGCTTTACTAGTGATATCTATTAAATCTTTAAGGAAGATAAAATACCAATCTTACACAATCTGTTAGAAACAGAGAAGTTCGAAAGACTTCACAACTAATTTTATGAGTTCAGCATTTACCTAATACAAAGCCAGAGAAAAATATTCCAAGAAAACTAAAGACCAATATCCCTTTTTAAAAAAATATTTATTTTTATTGTTTTTTGACAGAAGGGGGAGGGCCCAGAGCAGTCTCCATAGTTGACAGCATTAGTTTTCCATATAGTTTCACTCCACAGGTGGGTGTGGGGCTGCACAGGGCAGGAACTGGGCCAGGACCAGGATTCGATCCTCAGGATCCAGGGCTGCAAAGTGAGCACTTAACCCACTGAGCCATCCCAGCTTCCCCTAGACCAGGGGTGTCAAACTGGCGGCGCACGGGCCAGAGGTAATTTTTTGTGGCCCACGATCCTGAAATAAAATGAAAATAGAAAAAATTGTTATGAAGAAAACCCCTGCCCTAGACCAATATCCCTTACCAAATATTAGCAATTTAAATCCAAGAATATATAAAATCAGTATTCTACCAAAACCAAGTGTTTTCCCCAGGAATGCAAGGTTGGTTTTAACACAAATCTATTTGCTGTTTAGAAAAAAAGATGCAGCTTGCTGCCACATTCATTTAATTTTACATAAACATGTTCTTTGAGGCTGAAGCAAATTTGACTGGTTTGCATTGTAAAAATACAAAAACTTGGAGATATTTCTAATAGAACTTGTCTCTAATCCTAATTTAACAGAAATGTATATGATGATTAGTATTTAATAATTTTTTTTCATGTGGTAAATTTCAAAGCACATAACACAAACAGAACATATTACACACCAAAATACCACGTTTCTCTCTGGATCTTCTTGCCATCCTTGTCATTGTGCAAGCAGCAAACTTTGCAGCAATCAGTTGAATTCTGTTTCCCTGATGGTGGTGGTATGCTTTTGGGGAAATGTCTTCCAGACACATGAAGAGGTGTGACATCATCAGAGTATGGAGGACCTCTAAGACGTTGCTGCCCTGGCTTGTGATGCTTTTTCAGCATTCTTTCAATCAACATCAGTCTCAAGTTTACATGGCTGATTGTATTCTCAGGATTGTCCTTGAACAGGATGTAGGAGTTAGCACTGTAATGTTTAGAACATAGTGAAAGAATTTTCTATACCAAACCTTATGCCTTTTGAGCTTAGTTGTATACAAAGTGAGCATCTGATCAGTCAAGTCAACTGCTCCCCTATTCTCGTTATAATCCACAATGATATATGGCTTCTTAGTTTTCTTTCCATTTCTGTTGTCTACTTCAGTCACAGTAACATTGTAGAATGTTGACAACGTTGTCACCTCCTTGTCACACCACTTCAATGCCATAAATTCACCACAGAATCTGGCTACAGTCATCCCCTTTGCAATCCTTTTTTTTTTTCCAGATAATTTTGCATCTGTTTTCTGTTAAATGAGCTGTCCCAACTCCATCAGTCCTGTTTTGATGTAATTCTCTGAAAAGTATGGGAGATGTATAAAAATTATCAAGGAAGACACAATATCCTTGGCCAAGAAGGTCATTGACCAAGGTAAGAGAACAATGCACGATTTTAAACCATCAGCTAAATCTTTCAAATTCACACTGGGCCCTGTGTGAACAAGTTCATTCCACACATAACCAGATTGACTTCCACAGAGTACCTGAGACGCAATTGTGCTCATTTCATTAGTATGTACTGCTTCACAGCTAACCACTACTTGAATAGCATCAATGATTCATCAATTGCAATGTTTGTTTGGAGAAACATACAATTAAAAACTTACTTACAAGCATGTCAGATAGGTTTGATCTGCAATGAAATCTGGGCCTTTGCTTGACCAGCGGATATGTAAGAATTGTTGACAAAATGCAGGCACCAAAGCAAAAGTAAAAATCTTTCCCCAGTCCTAATTTGCCTCGAGATAAGGTGTATCCAAGAGAGGCCTTGTCAACCAAACCAGCTTCAGCTCAGTTTCTGTACAATACCTTGCAGTAACATTACTGCAAAAAAGACTCAGTTTGTCACTGTCTTTCCATTTATTTGCAAACATCGTTTCAGACCAGGTGGCTTTGAAGCCAACAAGACAGCTTGGGCATTCATTTTGCTGGTAATTTCTGAAACTAATTCCTAAAGAACAGTGCACACAATACTGCAGTGGGCCAGTGGTATCACTGACATCAACTTTTCTGCCAGGTCTACCAGTAACATCATACCTTTGACGTGGAATTGTAACACAAGTTGACCATTTCAGAGCATAATTCAAATCAGTTGATGTAGAGCTATTCCATTAGATTCCAAATTGAATGGAGACCTGACCGTGTCATCTTCTGAAGCACTATCCAAAAAAATCTTCAGAATTGTCTATTTTGGAAAAATCGGATTCATCAAACAAATCTTTGGCTAACAACTGTTTGATAACAATGTTAATGTCACACATGGGAATGCTGTATTTTCTAGGATTGGACATTTTCAGCAATCAAGAATTACTGTATTTTGTAAATGAAAATACCACTACTAAAAACAGGGTGCTATAAATAGAATTGTCATTTGTTTCCAAAGACTACCAGTATACAAGGTCTGTATGGAAAGTATCCAGCCATGTAATATGAAAAATAGAGACTTTTTTGTTGAAATACAAGAAATCTTGTACATAAGACAATGATGCCTCAGTTCCCTTCAAAGTAGGCACCTTGAGACCTCACACAGTTCTCCCAGTGTCTCTTCCACTGTTAAAACATTCTGCAAAATCTTTTGTTGGAACTGCCATCAGCTGCCTCCTTGTATTTTCCTGCATCTCATCGATGGTCTGAAATCTCTTCGCTTTCAAAGGTAATTAGCTTTGGGAAAAGCCAGAATTCACAGGGTATCAAACCTGGGCTGTAGGGGGACTGAGTCATCTGAGTGATACGATGTCTTGCCAAAAAAATGCATGAGATGAGATGCAAGTTGTGATGAATCTGCCAATCACTAGTTGCCCATAGTTACAGCCATTTTTGTCGTATTGCATCTCTCAACCGATAAAGAACATTTAGGTACTACTCATTGTTTGGCCAAGAGGAGAAATACTCATGAACACCTTCCCAATCAGAAAACAGTTCATATGGTCTTGATCTTGCTATGACTTTGTAGTGCCTTCTTCGGGCATGGAGAACCAGGTGACTTCCTTTGGGACAACTGGGCTTTCATTTCCAGATCATAGCTGGAGAACCATGATTCATCTCCAGCTTTCTTCTTGAGGAAATCTGGTTCACTGGTAGCAGTTTAAAAATAATTATTAGCAACTCCAGCACAGTGTTTCTTCTGTTCTGGCAGCATAAACCATGGAATGAATTTTCCCATTACATATTTCATGCTAAAATCCCACATTAAAATCTTGGACAGTAGTTTTTGGAACCCCCGTTCAGCTTCTAGTTCTTACACTGTCAATCATAAATCTTTGTTGATTACAGCATGCACAGGGTCCCCATTCTCAGGTGTTCTGCTTGCTGCAGGTCTTCCAGAACATGGCTCACTTTCAACAGATTCTCTTCCATCTTTGAAGTGTTTGTGCCATGCTTTTATTTGCACAGCACTCATTGCATCATGCCCAAAAGCCTTATGAATCATCTGAATAGTTTCCATGGAGGAATGTTCAAGCTTAACGGAAAATTTGATGCAGCTTTGTTTCTCTACTCAGTCATTTTAAAATGCGATGGCTACCCAGTACACATTTTCACTCATGCAGTCTAATACCCCCACTGACTAGTACCGTGAAGTCATCATTGCTCATGCATGCACATTCCAGTCCACTTTCCTTGGCTGCCAGGTTACATCAATGTCACCCAAACCATTCTCATATTGACAATGGCTGGATTTTTTCCAGACAGACTAATACTATAGTGACACAACAATATAAAAGCGAGATATTTCATGGCAAACTTTGGGGGTAAGGTTAAGACTGTAATCCACGAGTTATCTGGGTAAATGCTGCAGCCGCACATGCTGCTGGTGAGTATTCTCAGGACCAAAGGGAAATAGATTAAAAACCTGAAAAAGAAAAACATATAATCATCTCAGTGGAAGCAACAGCATTTGGTGAAATTCAACAGTCAATGTTGATTTAGAGAACAACTCTGAGCAAACTAGGAATAGATGGGAACTTACTTCACCTGAGAAAGGATGTTTACAAGATTTAAGCCAAGGGTGTCCAATCTTTTGGCTTCCCTGGTCCACACTGGGAGAAGAATTGTCATGGGCCACATATAAACTATTAATACACTAATGACAGTCAATGAGCTAAAAAAAAATCTCAATGTTCTAAGAAAGTCTAGGAATTTTGTTGGACAGCACTCAAAGCTGTCCTGGGCTGCATGTGGCCTGCGGGCTTCAGTATGGACAAACTTGACTTACGGTATGCTAACATTATGCTTACTGGTAACAGACTAAAAGCTTTTCCCCCAGGGTGAAGATGTCTGCTCTCACCACCTTCATTCAACATTATACTGCAGGTCTTAGCCGCTGCACTAAGACAGGAAAGGACATAAAAGGTATACAGATGAGAAAGAAGGAAAACAGTCTTTATTCACACATGACATGATCACATAGATAGAACATCTCAAGAAATCTAGGGGAAGCTGGGATGGCTCAGCAGGTTAAGCACTCGCTTTGCAGTCCCGGAGACCAGGGATCGAATCCCAGCTCCGGCCCAGGCAGACCCATAAACAAAGAAAACTGTGATAAACTGGATTTTCATTAAATTTAGAGCTTGCTTTTTGGAATACGAGGGCTGTCTGAAAAAAAATCTAGCCATTGACAATAGAACGAGAACAGTTACGTGGCTGGATACTTTCTGGACAGCCCTCATATACTAAGAAATAAAAAGTCAAGCTACATAATTGGAGAAAATATTTATAATACATAAAAGTATTTGTATCCAGGATAGTTCAGTGGTTGAGCACTTGCCTCGCAATCGCAAGGTCCAGGGTTCAATTCCTGGCCCTATGCGCAACTGGTGACCGCCAAGATGGCTCGGTGGCAAAGGTGCTCGCCTCCCATGTGGGAGACCCCCAGTTCAGGTCCTACCTGGTGTGGCCCCATGTCCACCTGTGTGGAATGAAACCATGTCATAACTAATGATGTACATCTACAGAGACTGCTCTGAACCCTTCCCCCTCCCCCTCTTTCTCTCTGGTTCTCACCTTCTCTCAAAAACAAATACTTTTTTGAAAGTATTTGTATCCAGAATACATTATTTTTATTTTCTTATTGTTAAATTTGAGGTGAAATTGGTTGGTAACAATTACATTGTTTCCAGGTGTACAATTCTACATTACATTGTCTATACATTGCATTATGTGCTCACCACCCAGAATCAGCTCTTTCCATTACCATATATTTGATGCCCTCTCCTTATCCCCTTCCCCCCAAATATATTTTAAAAAACACTTAGACTTCAATAAGAAAACCAAAAACCCATTTTTAAAAACAGGACAAAGTTTGAACAGACACTTAAAAGAAAAAAAAATATGTGAATGGCTATTAGGCACATAAAAAGATCTTCAACCTCATCAGTCATCAGGAAAATGCAAATTATGTTCACATGAGATAGCATTAAACAGCTATCATAATTTCTTTTAAGCTGAAAAGACATAATACCAAGTGTT